>BSBK01006171.1:0-220000 GCA_027943335.1 Chamaecyparis obtusa
ATGTATATATGTATATGTATATGTATATATATATATATGTATGTATATATATATATATATATGTATGTATATATATATATATAATGTATGTATATATATATATATATATCTATATATATATATATATATATATATGTATATATATATATATCTATATATATATCTATATATATATGTGTGTATATATATATATATATATATATATCTATATATATCTATATATATGTGTGTGTGTGTGGTGTGTGTGTGTGTGTGTGTGTTATATATATATAATTCATAATTTTCAAACACTACTTTAATTAAAATTATAACTGAATACAAATATTTGTACTTGGTCTCTCGTTCGCCTACCGAGAGCAGGTGTCCTAGCATAAGTCCTGGGTAGCGAAGGGACCATGCCAACAATACCAACTCTGACCTATAAATATATATTTGCAATAATGAGATTAGTAGAGTGGGTGCAACATAGAGTAATAAATCTACAAAATAGGATGATAGCATAATATAATTACAAATTGATTGAACTAAAATTAAAACTTACATCTGGTGATCCTCTTCTAGAATAGTGGGCTGGGTCAACAAAGAAACAAAGGATTCTCATGGGCCCTCCCTCACAGTCGGAGTAAACTATGAGAGTAAAAAGATTGTCAATTATATATCAATGTACTTCATCATAGCAAACCTGGTTACAAAATACAAATAACAATATGTAAAATTCTATGTACAATAGGGCTATCACTCCGAATCAAGACGCCTATAACCCTACGCTGTCAAACTGGTGTCAGGACATCATCGATAGCCACACCCTATACAATAAAGTGCAAGTAATATATTTATTACTACACACAAGTGGCATACATATGCATGCATAATTAATCTTAAACAATTAACTACCTTTCCTTTGTTGACACCTGATGAAGGAACCCTCTCATGCCCCCCACTGACAACGGCTGTAGCCTGTAAGAACACAATAAGGTGACAATATATATTAGTAAATGTATGAATTTTATTGCTCTAATTGATAGAGATTTAAGCATGTACACCAAATGATATAAAAAAAAACTAATGGGTACATAATTTATAATATACCGTATAGTCATCAAGGCCAAATGAAATGGCTGAAAGTGTGGACTCATCCACCTGTCTCACCTCCTCCTGTGTCATCGACTAAACATAAATGGAAAATATATATATATACATAAGTACATGCAATCATTAAAACTAATCTAAATAAATAAATTATTTTTAAATTAAATAAGTCATGTGACAAATTTATTTATAATGTTTACTCTTACCGTATCAACAGGAGTCAATGGCTCTGCCTGCACCTCCTGAGTACTCTCATGAGATGTAGATGCTCCATGAGGTGTTGCAGCCTCTATAGCTGCATCTCCTATATCCCCCTCATCAATATAATGAAACTGATATATATCAAAATCAGTAAGCAGTCTGAGGCACATACGCCTGCATGTAATGCACATATGGGGCTCGCATACATGTGAACTCCGATGAGCTGTCAATGTGCCAGCAACATCCAAAGGAGGCAACACTAACCTGGTCTAAGTGATCAACTGATCACTCAGTAAATGAATGGCCCTAATAGTCTATGAGGAAGCCTCTGCAATGATATCAGATGCTGAACTAGAGGAGGGGGTGCGACATTAGTGGGGGGGACAAAGGTAGTGGCCTTTCAGTGCTGGGAAGATGGCCTAGTCTAAGGAGCTCCTCTACCTACGCCCATGTTGGGCCTCATACTCCAATAATCAACATGGTGACCAAGCACAAACTCAGCATACAATTTTTTTTAAGAAATAAAATGGGACCTCCAAATTGCTATGGGGTGGTTTATCAAAAACCATCCACCAGCGATGTCATGCCCCGTAAGGGAACCGGGGAAGAGAACACAGATTCTCTTTGTTAAAGAAAACCTAAGTAATAATTTATGGAAAAATTTTGAACTTTAAAAAGAATTATGTAATCAAAACTTTAACTTAGATTCCTTCCAAGGTTCCCTTTTCATTTTAAACGCATGATTCATTCAAATCCATTAAGTAACTAACAACAAGATTTAATTCTCAAAGCAAACTGCATCATATCTTAAGAAATACAAAATATTTTCATTTCAACTTTCCATTTAAGAATCATCTTATATTCCTAAGTATCCTTTATGAACAATGTAACTTATAAAATTTATCCAACTCATTTGATACATTAAAATATACTCCATTTGGTTTTTCAATAGCTTCACTTAAACAACAATAATGAAAGCATGTTACATAATTTGAAATGTTACAAAATCCTTTTTCTTTCCAACATACATCTTAAACATAAAGTTCACATTTCCCGTTTCCCTTCTTCCTAAGTCTACCCATTCCAATTACATCATTTTGAAATACATCATTGATTACATTGCATTCAACTCCTCATAAAAGGTAACAAGATTATGCATCATGAAATATAATCACAAGGCCTTCGTTCTTCCAATCTGGTACATAAGCAAGCATGAATCTTCAAGCATGTATCTGCAAAAGACACCTCGATAAAAATGTTTACCACCCAACCACGTGGGTACCTATAAGGCCCATTCCCCCATGCTAGGAGATAAACACCAAGGTCCACAAAGAAGGAATAGCTAGGCCAAACCTAGGGTTGGGTAATCTTTCCCAAAATAGCAAATGAAAAGAGAGTCAAAGTATAGATCTTTCCCAAAAGGTTCTAAGGCTTGGGTAGAAACTCTAAGCAACAACCTAAGTGAGTGTCATCGCATAGCCCTCACCCCTTGGGTTGTCCTGGTACTAGCCACTCTGGGCCCCGGCCCCCAAGTAGGCACATGCGGGATCGAATGCCTTTCGTACAGACAAGTGCCATTCGATCGTACCTACGCATAGGTACCTTCTCCCACTCCCATCCATATCCTTTACTAGCACTAATGGCATGGGCGAGGCACATTTAATCTTTTTTAATGTTTTAACCCATTCCCATCAGTTTAATTAAATTTCCACTCGTTAAATAACTCTTCAGTCAGTTATCCTGGTTCTAGCCACTTTAGGGCCCCGGCCCCGCACTGAGAGCCACTCACTAGGTGTCGTTAGGTTTTCTACCCTCAACCCATACATCACAATTACATCATACACATAGAAAAAGTATATTGCAAACACATTTGAGAACTACTACCAAGAGTTGAAAATAATAGGATAGTTATGTATGTTTAGAGAAAATTAGGTATGTTAAGAATGTTTAGATAGTCTTGACTCTAAACCTTAAACTGATCCTTACAAACATTCTATCTCAATAAAGACATATAAATGTACTGAAAATAATCTCCACTAAACAAGGAATGAACAATCTTCAGGTTTAAACAAAATTACTTTCTAAACCTAAAACCTGGCTAATCCTGAAAATTGACTAAGTCTGATTTAATTAAAAATCTGAAATTTAAAAGTTACAACTTAACTCCTAGGAACTTGAAACCTATTCCAATGGATTCAAAGGGTACCTAATCCCTTTATACAAGTATAACTTAAAGTATAAGAAATTAATTGTATAAAGTCTGAATCCTATTTTCCTCGGTTAGCACACTACCGACCTAGCTCGGTTAACACACTACCGACCTAGCTCGGTTGACACTTTACCGACCTCACCTCGGTTCACACATTACCGACCTTACTCGGTTATCACATTACCGACCTAACTCAGTTCACACATCACTGACCTAACTTGGTTAACACTGAGCCGACCTAACTCGATAAACACATTAACGACCTTACTCGGTTAACACACTGAGCCGACTGGAACTGCAGAGAACGACTGTCAACTTTGTCTTGCGGGTAAAACTGGGTGTTATGGGGACTAAGGTTGTCTAATATGAGCACGACCCATTTGAGATATCCCAGTTTCCCTTCAGAAACGGCCCATCAATCCTCCCTACCTATCTAACAAATATATTCTAGATTTGGGAAAAGAAAGGGTGGCACATATATGGACATGAAATAGTAAGGTTGCAACAAAAGTTCTAAACTCTGGAAGCGTTCATAATACATCCAGTGACAGTAAAATACACTACCCTACCAGATCAAAACACTTCTACCCTACCAGGGAGGTTTCACCATAGTGAACATACAGACATTCGTAAAATAACTTTCCACAAACACATTTCAAATACATAGAAAATAAACATATATATATTTTGCAACCATAGCACAATATACAGAAACTTTTCCAGAAATATAGGTTTCACTTTCATTCTACAAGATAAATCTACTTCTCAGGATGGATTCCAACCTGGAGTCCTGCGAAGACCAGTTGGAGAAGAAGGAAGATCAAACCCTCTCCAATGCTTCCAACACTCCTTTGAATCCCTTTGCTCACAATCTTCCAGCCTCTACCCGTAACAATCCAAATGCCAAACTCACAGGATAAATTTTCTACAATGATAATACTAATCCTCTTCTCCCAACTCTCTTTTACACAGGAAATCTTTCCTGTAAATAGGATGGAGGAGGTGGTTGCACAGGTAATCCAACTGGTGCGACCATCTCAACTATCCATCCGTTAAAGAGATGGTTTTGAAAACTCATTCCCGTAAAGGAATAAATAAACTATAATCTAAGTCCTTAAATTTAAGGATATTAAAATAAGTATTATAATCTTAAAACAATTTATTAAATTATTTAACTATGGTAATAGGATAATCCTATTTACCATACCGCTAATTGATCTAATTATTTATTAATATAATAAATGATTACATGGTAATAATTATATATAAATATATGTATGCATATGCATATGTGTGCACCCATATGCCTATGTGTACATATATTATTATTATAATAAATATTATTACAAGCACAATATTATTATTATAAAACATATTATTATTTTTATTGCTATAGACTCTTTGTCATTATTAGTATTATAAATAATACCATAAATAAGGTACATTATTATTAATGTTAAACATTAGAATAACATTATTATAAACTATATTGTTTATTCATACCTTAATCCCCATTCTAAAATATATATGCATATATTAAGTAGCCACTAACATAGGTTAGAATTTTACCACTATTATTATTTAAAACCTCTTATTATTAATATTTCCTTAGACATTAAAATACCATAAAATTAATCCTTATCATGGGTATTAAAACCACATGATTTAATTGCACTCAAAAATCGCTCCTAATGAGATATGCTACTAAATCATACCCTCAAATGAACAATAATCTACATCCATGATCTACTAACAGAATTGAACATATCATGAAGGCAAGAACTAGCTACAAGATCCACAATTCCATCAATTACAAAACCACATAAGACATTCACACAAGAGACTGACTCGACACTTCCCACCTAAGGATAAAAGGATCAAAGGTGAAGTTTCTTCCTGTGGACCTGGTGATACCTCCGTAACAACAACAACGATCGAGGATTTTGAGGGATCGCTCAGACCTGTGAAGCCAGGTGGAGACGACACCTGGTACCTGCAATCCTGCATCACCAAGAAGAGATACATATATATACATATGGAGATACAAATTAGATATATGCAAGCAGATGACCAGGATCGATACATCGTGTGGACCTCAACTAAGTGAGTAACTACGACTTCATCCTGGAGTCATGAAAAACACATCAGACACATCCATGAAACATAAAACATCATGATAGTGGTTAGATTCAAATAATTGGGTTAGATCCATATAAAAATAGATAATGTTCTAATCTCATAAACATGTAATTACTAACCATAAATGAGCATATTCATCATGTCATCATCCACAAAACATAAATGTAAATGTATAGTCTTGACCATAATAATAATAAAATGTCCAAATCAGAAAAATCTAAGTATCACCATAGGAGAGGTATTACAAGCGATCCCAAAAGTTTGTACGCATTGCTTCATTTGTGCACCATTTTATTGATAATTTGGGCTTTTTCAAGTCAACTGGTATTTTGGTTTTAGGATCGACAAAAAGGGCAGCTATATCTTCTTTACTTATATTAAGGGCCGCAATCCCATCATGGTCAAGCCTGTCATCAAATTGGGCATGCATATCATCATGCCAATGAAGAGCAGCATTATGTTGCTGCGTGAGTGTGTCAATGTTTTCAACAATTGTATTTAGTGTGGCAAGCATGGGACCTAATGTAGGTATATTTTGATACGTGTTTTGGAAACCCCATATTGTGTTCAAATTTTCTTGTATCAAATCTTGTAAAGATGGAGGGTTTTGAAGCGGGGGATTGTTTTGGGGATCATTATTTGGTGTGGGAGGGTTATTTTCTTCATTTTTGTGAGCCATGCCTGATTAAATAAAAAAAATTCTAAATTTCAATCTAATTTCATATATTATTACAAATATAAATACAAAATCCTATTTTTAAAAAAAATGTTACATTTAGCATGAAAATGAAATAAATTAATAAATTAAATATAATTAAATACTTACTGAATATGCTTGGAGTTGAATTTGTTGTTTCTAATATCAGGTATTAGAAAATATATTGGGTATCTGAAAATCATGGAAAGATCTTAAGAAAATTGTGCAAGGAAATGAGGAAAAGGGCTCGCGGGTTTTGGATTTATGCCACAGTTATCGGGTACCCGATTAGGCCTATGCTTTGGTGGCAGGTTTGCCCAAGTGTACTGACACCTAGGCCTACTAAAAAGTCAACAAGCACTTTCATGTGGCTTTGGACGATTGAAAAGTGAATGTTTTTCACATCGCCACTTTTTGGCCCCTCATGATCTTGCACATACCCAGGGATTTACCTTATGTCCTATTAGGACCTATACCCTATTAAGAGTAGCCTTTTTAGAGTACTTAAAACAAAACAATGTGTCACCTTGTTAGAGGATTTACAATAGGGACTTTCTAGGATCCACCCTGTTAAGGGATTTTGACTATTGTGGCTATTAGAGACCAAAATGAAAAATGATATGTAAAATAGAACTACCTCTACTTCATCAGATCCACTGAAGAACACCATCACTTCTTACCACACTTATATTTTCCCTAGCTTGATCATAAATCACACTTCACACCATGCTTGCTCAACACACAATCAAAACTATAAACTATCAGCTTCATCCTTTATATACTTTTTCATACCTAAATGACTTACATTTCAACTTTCAATCTTCACGCTTGGATCCAACACATCACAAAATAAAAATAAATTTCCCTGTAACGTCAAATTGATTTACATATAAATTTGAGTTCTTGTGTCAAATATTTTTTTACAACAAATATGCTTCCTCAAGAATATTCTCCACATGCTAGAATAAAACAATGTGATGCCAGATCATCACCTATAATCTTTAATGCAAGAAACCAAATCATGACACACTTAACAGAATACACCGCAACACCTTCACCAATCAAATATTTAATCACTATCATTGAAGAACTTTGACACTTGAACCTATTAACAACACTAACTCTATTTTCTAATCATCTAATATTCACTTCGATTACTCAAATTAGTTGTGATTTAAATTGTATAAACTAGTCAATATTACCAACCATATCCTGTAACTGCATTACAAGAAACACTAAATATATGACAAACCACTCAAATCACCAATTGCCTATCACTAATTATTCTACCAGCTGTACTATTAACCTTCATGTGATCATATCTTACTTATTAGTCAATATCAAAAGTAGTGATCATGAATTTAACCTTTAGAGAGATACTTTAGCCTCTGAGATAAATCACTACAACTAAAACTTACCAAAACACCTTGATCATCATTGACATATCTAGCAAGATACTTGAGATCAATGAAAACTAAATAATCAATTGTCATGCAATCAAATATATCTGATTACAACACCAATAATTATATTCAATCAGTGCATAAGTTAGCATTAGTTATGCCAAAAATCTCCCCCTTTGGCATTGATGGCAAAAATTTCATCATGATTTCATGGCAACATTCTCATCAATACCAACAACACTAGGAATACATCAAATCTTCTTTATATACATTCTCTCATCCTTTGACAATAATGGAAAAGTTTTCAAACCCACATGAAATCTTCTTTGTTGTACTATGACTCAACAAAATAATTCATAGAATTCTCCCCATAAGGAGTAACCTCACAACATCAATCAAACCCTTAAAGATATTCACTAGAATACACTTGGATTGATGCAAATGCATCTCCTCTTAATTAAAAAAAAATAGGGGAACAACCCCTATCTTTCTTCTTAGGTGCTAAAAATCATCCTTAGGTAATGGCTTCATGAAAATATCAGCATCCTACTCCTTATTTGGCACATACTCCAACTTTACTTCCTTCTATTTTACTTGTTCTCTCAAAAAATGATACTTCATAACTATATGCTTAGTCTTCGAGTGCATCACTTGATTTTTAGAAATATTAATGGAACTTAGATTGTCACAATAGATAACCACCTATTCATTTAACTTTTCCTAAATTCCTTCCAAAAAAATTCTAATCCACACAACCTGTGTACAATTAATTATAGCAGCAACATATTTAGCGATGGATGTTGATTGTCATATACAATTATTATTTTTTCTTCTCCAAGATACAAGCCTATCTCCAAGAAAGAATGCACCTCCACTTGTACTCTTTATATCATCAATAGTTCCTATTGGAAATACAAATGGGAAAGTAGTACTGAGAGGGGGGGGTGAATCAGAACTTACTAACTTCTATCCTTTTAAACTGTTAGAACTTTATGCATCATGTAAACAAAACTTGAACAACCTAAGTAATATATCATGTCAAGCAACATACATGAAATCACACATAACACAATAGATTTGGTAACCCAAAAACCCTTGAAAGGTAAAACTGGGGTGGAGATGACACCCAAAAATATTCACTACTGCAGATAATAAAGTTTTCCTGTTAGGTCTTACAAAATTTGATCATATCACGATCTACCCTATGAAAGGTCTACTCTGTTAAAAGCTAAGAGACTTATTTAGTCTACCTTGTTAGAGGATTTTTAAACTTACAATAAAGTAAGCACTCGTTAAAGAGATTTACAAAAGTCTGCTAAGACTACTCGGTTAAGAGATTTACCTTGATACACTGGTTAAAATGTCTTAGTATATGATCCTTCGATTTGTACTGATATGTTGATTAAAGATCTTCTCTTTACTATATGATTGTGATCTCTTCTATCTGATCTTTCTTGATTTTGTCCCTTCATTGCTCTGCTCGGTCACTGAACTTGATCTGAATACTTCTCCTTATCATTTCCTCATACTCACATACTCACAGTATTCATCTGATCTCAATGTCTCTATTTCTCTCTCTGATTCACACTCATATCTCTATCCTATATCTTTCCTTTATATAGTAACAAAAATGTTTTACCGTTACAAGATCTACGGTCCAGATATATTCCTATTGCCTCCTATACTATACAATTTTCTGATTGGCTAAAGGTTATACATAGGGATCAATGATAGCAATATGGATGTGTAACCACCTTTGTGATTACCTCAATAGACAACATACAAAATATAATTATCCTCAAAAATGGTTTACCTCGATCATTGTGCCATTTTAGACTTGTATGTCAATTTTGGCTAACTCGGCAAACATTTATCCTTGGCACTCAGCATCAACTATCCTCAGCATCTACTATACTTGGCATCTATTAAACTTCTTTGTCACTCGTTAATCATTGATATATGTAGCTCGGCAATAACTATACTTGGCACATTACAAACATATTGTGACTATGACTTTACTCGGTAGTACTACTGCTCGGTGAGTATACAATACAAAACTTGGCCTTTACAAAATGACTCGGTCGCAGTGATGACTGACCATCCTTGCCTAGATATATGACTAAGTGTAAGACACTAATTGTCAACAAAATTATAGAGATCTACAATCTCCCCCTTTGACATTAGTGGAAAAAAACACTTTTTCATGACATTCGTATTTACAATTACAAAAAAATATGTTTGTATAGCCTAAAACTCCCCCTTAGATATATATACATATTCAAAATTGTGTTACCTATCCCTGTTCACACTCGTGTCATGATAATTCCCCCTTTTTTTTGACACAACTAATTTTCTCATCAGTAGGTAAGTTACAAATTTTCTCTAGAAAAGGTCTGTGTAGCATCATGATCATGTGTAATGCATCTGTCCATGCAGTTGAAGCAAGATTTAACACTTCAGTTTGTACTTCTAAATCAGTGGCTAGACTGATGAGACCTTCAACTATAGACAAATGTGAATCACTCTGGATGAATGTGTTAGCCTTGGCTAATTTTCTCTATATAGCCTCCAAATGTGGTGTAAGAATAGTTTGAATAGAAAGTAGGCAAGAGCAAATCTTTCCATCATTTTCCATCAGCTTGGCTAACTTACCCCGTGTCTGCATTACCTTAACATAATGTCTGGCACTTGTGCTGGCATCTAAAGTCAAGGAATGTCTTGAAACTTTGATCTCTTGCTTGAGAGTTTCAAGAAAGCATTGGTTCTCATCTGTGAATAATTCAACATTGCATATCTTGGCCAGTAGAGATTATCTATCCACAACTAATCTCTCGGTCTCCTTTACCAAAGATGACAACTCAACTTGTTTTACTGCTATCTCAACAAATATCTTATCCAGTATCTTTGTCTCAAATCTTCATTCTGACCATTCAAATAGCTTATCACTTGCACAACTCATGTCATTATTTACTTTCTAAAAAATATGTACAAGTTGTTCCAATATGGGAATGAAACTATTTACATCAGATAAGTCATAAACTTCATTAAATATGTCCTTAATTTCATGAAGAACCTATTTTTTTTGATGCTCCCGTCGGACTTCTACTTGTCTACTTTTCCTCGTCAGAAAATCTTTCATTATCTATAGCTTCTTGAAAGTAAGGTTATTAGTATCCCATTTAGGAATAACAATTTCTTCATCAATTGTTACCTCATCTATTTCCTTTGATGCTCTCGGTGAGGTGCTTCCACTCGGCAATCGTACAAGAGCTTTGATGACCTCTTGTTCCTTCAGCGCTTGTTCTTCAATGAATTTTCCTCTACTATTTCCTTCTTCTTTCTCCTTATCCTCAGCATGAGGTCGAACAGCTTGTTCATCTAGCTTTGTTCTATTGGTTGTGGATTATTCCCTTTGATCTTCAACTTGTAGATTTACACTTTGATGGATAATTCAAATAAAACCCTGACTCTATCACCACTCCAAAGTCCACAAGGAAGAGGGCCAACTAACAAGGATCAAAGCATCCTTCTACACTTTGAGCTTCAGTGCTCAAGCGGGTGTACCCTTGACTCACTTCTCTAAAGGAGTCTAAAAGAATATGTTACTATATTCAATACAAGATTGTTAAAGATTTATCAAATGATGTTTGTGTTTGTGGTTGTTAACCATGCATACCTCAAGAGGAAGGACCAGTGCCTTATCTAGGGCTTAGAGTCACCTAACTATATACCTCAGCTGAATACCTCAAATCAAACATAATGGAAACTAGAGTAAGTGCTTTGCCTATTACCCCTTTCCCTCAAGCACAAGGACATCAAATTCTATACCTGGCTGTAAACTCACTGAATTCACCTAAAAGGTTTTAATCCTAACTTTGTTAGAAACTCAGAGATGAATTCAAAATACTCTTTGTTTACCATACATTAACACACTTTGTGATATTAACATATATGAGCTCAGAGACAAGCAAGAAGACATACACAAGATACAAGATTGGGATTCAAAAATGTTTTCATTAACAAATCCAGAATCAACATACCATTAGCATGACACAAAGCTGAGAAAAAGACACCAAATCAAACCTCTATTAGTGTATTATAGTCAAAAACCAGGGACCAAACGCAACGAGATTTTGGAACCCTTGCAAAATAAAAAATTTGACAACTTATACCACTAACTACCTTGGGATCCTCAAGATCAGATGCAATAAGCTTCAGACAGCTAGGGCTAAGGTCTCAACCACCCAACCTGCTAGAAATGGTCTAAAAGTTATTATAGGGGTGGGAAACACAAGTAGCCTGGAGAAAACAAATCAAGAAAGTCTGCTAGCTCAGCATAGTACACTAGGAATGCCATTAAAATCAATCTAATCATTGCCTGCAAATAGTTCCTCGAGCTCAAAACCACATGGCACCAAGTACAAAATCACCTCTGCAAATGACCACAGAGCCCTTGGACCACTTCACAACAACCGGTGCCACCAACCAGATCAAAAACTGCCGAGAAAGCATTGAAACTAGTCCTTTGGTCACAGGAAACCCTCTGCAAATTTGAATTTGAATTCCAATGGTCACTTCATGGCTTTAGCGGAAAATCGACGGCCATCGCTTAAATCTATGTCAACTTTAAGTCCTAATCGTAGATCCTCTTTTTCTTTCCCAGGCTTCACAACTCTAACTCATCAGATACCCCGGGTCAACATTCTATGAACTGGCGACAAGGTAAAATCCCAGTCGCGGAATGAAAGGCCTAACTCTAGTTAGACTTCGTGAACACACAACTACACATGTAAAAATAGCCCACTTAAATCATCTGGCGAACTGGTGACAAAAGTATTTTTCCAGTTCATGAAAAACATCCTACCTTCGCTAAAGAATCTATCGATCCTGCGACTGCTATTCGCCAAGTCGCCAAACGAATTGGGGAACTGCCAAATTGTCACACGAATGAGTGACAAGCTAGAAATATATCGGCACCACTAGATCTTTATTCACTTTTCCAAATCACAGACCCCACCCATAACTTCACAACTGCAACACCTGATGCCATCTGTCACCATGTCATTCACTGATCCACGCCCAGTCACTAGCATAGGACCCACCTTCCACGAGCCTTTGAAAATGAATGGCTGCATAAGATCTCATGGCCTGATAAATCCCATGAGAACTTATGCTGGCCATAGGATCCATCCTCATCACAAACCCTTCTGACAATGACCCCACCTCTGAGCACATCCACGTCAACCAATAAGAAACCTCCACCTACGCAGACAAGTCACACCAGACCCACTGCGGACAACAGAGAACTTGACAAGATGGAATAAAATTGATGAATGGCGCATGATCTCAAAGGTTGAGAATATTCCTTGAGATTATACGTTGACCGTTGATTAAAAGTCTTTCGATGCGGGCCCTTCTAACATAAATGAACTCATTGCCATGGACATGTGTCAATCAATCGCATGATCACATAGCCCAAAAACTAGGCTATGCGACCATGTGACAGCCAATCACAAGCTACCACATGTCTACCTTGGGGACCACACCAAAGAAGCCTCATCCTTCGAAGGATCAGACGGTTGTCGCAAAAGTGCATAGCCTTAACAAATCCTTCATGCTTTAATGACAACCATTGATGCTCCGACACGTCAGGACCCTTTGCCCAATCTAGAAACTAGGTCCCACCACACATCGCACTTGCGCACTTGAGGGAAAGTAAACTGCCAAGCAGCTGAACAAGAACTAGGACCACACAGATAGGTGGCAAGCGGTCACATGATTGCATGTCAGAAAAGTCTAAAATGCGGCCATACAACAACCAATCATGAAGAATTGGACCCACTATCCACATCGGGTTTGCGCAGTTGAGGGAATGTTGAAAACACACAAAGTCTTCGGCACCATAAGACAAGTGTACAAAGCTTGAAGGAAAAGGATCGAAAACAACGCAAGTTTTCGGCAAGATCAAAAACACACAGAAAATTTTCAACAGACCAAAAGATAGCAAGGAAGCTGAAAACATCAGAAGTTTTATGCAGGCCAAAAAGGTCAAAAACAACGTGGATTTTTGAAAATACTGTGGGTTTTCGACACTGTGGCAGAATTTTAAAGTTTGCTTCCTGCGGACCTTAGAAATTGAAAATCTTACTAGATTTTGCACATTAGGAGATGTAGTTTGAACCAGGGCTAGGTGACAATATAAACTACTAGAGGTAGGATACACATACCATGAAACACTAAGGATTTTCATCGCAAGTCAAGACTGAGATTGTAGGCATGGAAGCACAGCAAAACAAAAACATTGCATGGAACCGGCCAACTTCACAAGATTTTTCAATGACAGAAAATTGGCCTAATAGTGGCTCTGTTTGGAGATGTATTGCTCCTGCAGGCATAGCAAGGACTTAGAATCACTGGTAAAAGCAGACCATCCCACAGGACAAAATTGCAGAGAGCAAGGAACAAGCAGGGCAAGACCAAGCAACAGGACCAAAAACTGACAGACCAAGGCAAAATAGGGTAGGGGAAAGCAACTTATATACATAAATTTACAAGATGTACAACCCTAACTACTATTCATGGAAAACAAAGTACTTCCAATGAAGTATTTCTTCAAGAATTGTCCATGAACTGGCAACTCTTGAATATCACCATTAAAATCCTTGATGATGTAAGAATCTTAGCCCCATTTCTCATGAAATAGATATGGCCCTAACCAGATGGGATCAAATTTACCATGTTTCCCCTTATCCTCCAATTTGGCATTCCAAACTAACACAAAATCACCAGGCTCAAACTTTCTGTCAACAGTTTTTTTATCATATAGATTCTTAACCTGTAACTACAATTTGGCATTCCTTGCAACTGATTCTCTTCTAGTTTCATCCAACCTAATGAGGTCCTCAATTGTCAACTGCATCTCCTCATCAATGTCATCATCATACAACTACACAAACTTCTACATCTCCAATAAATTATTCTGAGGCATTCTGGCATGAATTCCATACAACAGGTCAAATGGTGCACAACCAATTGCCCTCTTCATAGTTACCTTATCAGCCCATAGAGCTAATGGAAAATTTGAATTACATGCCCTCTTATTCCTCTCCAGAATTCTCTTCAAGATTTTAATCAAGCCCTTATTAGTAGATTCTTCCTGACCATTTCCTTGTGGATGATAAGGTGAGGAATTAGAAATCTGAATTCCCAAACCTTTGCAAAAGTCCTTATATTCGGTAGACCTGAAGCACATGGAATTATCACTCACTATCCTCTCAGGGCACCCAAACCTTGTAACAATATTGTTCATCAAGAAATCAATTACCACCCTGCTAGTTGCATTCCTTATAGGTACAGCTTCTACCCACTTTGTAAAATAATCAGTGGCAACTAAGATCCATGAATGTCCTCCACTTGACTTGTTTGGTATCTCCCCTATGAAATCAATTCCCCACTACTGGAAAGGAGCCTGAACTTCTACTGGTTTTAATGGTACATTACCTAAAAACTTAAGCTTACCAAAGAACCTTTGACAAGCATCACATCTCCTTACCAACTGCTCTGCATCCCTGAAGATTGTGGGCCACCAAAATCCTACTCTCAAGATCTTATGAGCAGTTGTTTTACCCATATAATGTCCACCACAAACTCCCTCATGCATCTCCTTCAACAACACATTAGCCTGATTCTCATCTACACATTTCAACAGTATGCAATACAGATTTTTTCTATACAACTTACATTTTACTATTACATACTTGATGGTCTGTAACTTCAATGTCCTCTTTTGATTATCATTCATACTATCTGGACATCTCATGTTTCTCAAATAGTAAATAATATCCTAATACCAAATACAGTCATCCATATCACATGTATAATCAATTTTAGAATGATTTACCTGGTTTTCATCTAGATTGGATTGGGCCATCAGCTTTGCCAATCCCTGTCCTCTAACCAACTTAGTGATCTGGATCTCAACATTGAATTCCTAGATCCTATTGATCCATCTACATCTTCTTCCAGACACCTCTTGCTGTGAGAAAATGTCCTTCATAGCTGCACTTGGCACAAAAGCAATCACAATTGCTCCCATCAAGTAACATCTAAAGGCCTTGATTGCCTTCACAAGTGCATAAGCCTATTTTTCATTTATATCGTAATTTAATTCTATAGCCTGCAAAGATTTACTAAAAAATGCAATAGGCTACTCAAAACCATCCTTATTCTTTTGTAACATAACTGGAGCAATAGTGTGAAAGGATGCAAAAGAAAAGATATGCATTGGGACACTATAATTAGGTGCCTTTAGCACTGGTGCATCTTTGATAGCCTTCTTGATATTCTTGAAAGCCTCATCAGGCTCACCCTCCCAATTGATTACAGATCCCTTCTTCAACATCTTGGAAATAGGTCTAGTAACCTCTACAAAGTTTGTCACAAACCTCCTCAAAAAATTGACTTGACCAAAGAAAGACTGAATCCCTTTAACATTCTTTGGCCTCTGAATTTTATCAATGGTTGCTACCCTCTATGACACCAAAAGCACATTTCCTTGGGTTTAATGAAATGCCAAATTCCAAGGCCCTCATAAATACTTTTTCTAAATGAGCACAATGGTCCTCTTCCTTCTTGGAATAGGCAGTTAAATCATCTTGATACACAACAAGGAAATCATTAATGAAATCTGAAAAGGCAACATCCATTACCCTCTGAAAAGTAGCACCAGCATTTGTGAGACCAAAAGGCATTCTCACATAAACATATGTTCCCCAAGGTGTTGTAAAAGCTATCTTTAATTGTTCTGATTCCTTAATAATGACCTAGTTGTAGCCAGAGAAACCATCCATCATTGACATCAATTCTGATCCGGTTACTCTTTGCAACATAGCCTCCATATTGGGCAAACAATAGTTATCTTTCAATGAGCTAATGTTCAAATTTCTAAAGTCCACACAAAGCATGATGTCACCATTCTTTTTTCTTACAGGGACAAGATTTGACACCCAAGAAGAATGCCTTATAGGCTTGATAATGCCAGCATCTCTCAACTTCATTAATTCTTCCTGCATCTTGGGTGCCAAAGTAGGATTAATAGGCCTTTTCTTTTGCCAGAAAGGTTTAGCATCTTCTCTTAATGGAATAACATGCTGAAATAATTCCTCTCTATAAACCTTTAGGTCATCATATGACCATACAAAAACATGCCTGAATTTCCTCAATAATTCAACCAAAGGTTTCCTTACCTTTTGAGATATATCTCTACCAATGTACACTTTCTTAGGTGCCTCTTGTGATCCAAGATTTATCTCCTCAAGATCAGCATGATCTTCTCCTTTGATATTCTTTTGAACTCTATCTTGGTTGTCAAAGATAGTCTCCAAAACAACAAGCCCCTTGGGCACCTTGTTAGTTCTAAGTTGAATGACCTCATTGCCTAAGACAACCTCCCTTCCTTCTATTGACTCAACCAAGGCTGAACAATCAAGTTCCTAACCATGATACTGATCCTTGCAATCCATAAACTTCAAAATATCATTATCATCATCAAAAACTTGCCAATTCTCAATATTGTCTAGTATACTAGGCCTAGCCTGAATCTCAACTTTAGAAATACCAGAGAATGCAACATCATTAGGATTGATTGCAATATTGTCCAACAAGTCAGCCATCTTGTTGTTACCCCTATCCTTCCACTCAATATTGAAGGCATCAAAATACTCAATCAAATCCCACATTGCATTCCTATATTGTTTCAACCTTCTATTCTTGGAAGCATACACTGACCTGACTTGGGACACCACCAACTCAGAATCACCAATAACACTTATGCATTTTAGACCATGCTTTTGTGCCAACCTCAGTCCTAACAACAAGGCCTCATATTCTGCTATATTGTTGGTACAAAAGAAATTCAATGTGAAAGAGAACTTGTAGGTGTTTCCATCAGGAGAAATAAGTAAAATACCTACTCCTGCACCATCTTTGCAGTTTGCACCATCAAAGTACATGACCCACAAATCCCCCTTCACAGAGTCAACACCTACGTCAGCATAAATAGGTGACAAAGAAAGCTCATTTTCAAATATAGGGATCTCTGCCCTAAAAGCATTTACATCAGTATCCAAAAAACATGTAGTTTCATTATCTATGTTTCTCTCAATCATGTGGCATACTCTTGGCTCTCGTTCAATCTTGACAAACTGATCATCAATCTTGAAAGTTGCATAGGACAAATCACACTGTAAACTTCCACCCATGGCAGCACTCCATCTTCTAGATAGAAACATCCCATAATGAGGAGGGATATCCACCACCAAAAAACTCATTGTTAGCTCTTTCTCTGGATATACTGCCAACCTATATGGCATTACATTGATAGTCCCAATAACTGGTACCTCCCTCTGATCCATTAGACAACATCTACCCTGTACTGTATCAACTTTAAGGCCCAACTTCTCCATGATTTTGAAAGGCATGACAGTATTAGAGGCACCACTATCAATCATACAATTTCTTAATTTCATCCCATTCACAAGAACACTTAGGAAGAATGGGTCAATATTTTCAAGGCTAGCATTGACAGAACTATCCAAATATATTGGAGGAATTTGAGACACAATTCCCTGAGCAGCAACATCCTTCAAAGCTTTATCCTGAGATCCATTGCATGAAGTATCATTTTTGTGAGTATTACCAACCCATGCAATAGATTTATCTTTATGTTCAGGGATCATCAACAATTCTGACAATGGAACCTTAACTATAATTTGTGACAATACAGATAACATGTCAATAGGGGCAGAGGCAGGAATCTCAATCTGCACTGCCTTAACATCTTTTTGCTTGTCTGACATATTAGGTGTATTGACAACCTTCATTTTTTCAAGCTTAGCCATTGTGTTAACTAGCTTCTCAATCTCACTAGAGATCTTTTCAATTCCAACTCCCTTAGGCTCACAATGTTTACTTTTTACATTCTTTAATTTCACCATGTGATCAGCCTTTGATTTGTTCTCATCAAGTTCTCCGGAGTTGGTACTCTTTATAAACATTCCTGCAGCTTTCTCATTTATGTTCCTTGCCACCATGCCTCTAGTTTGCACCTAGGAAATCATTTCTGTAGCAATCCTCTCCATCTCTTCTCTAGAAGGTCTTCTCAAACTTACTAGCTTGGGAGAAGAGTTCATGTTACATGTTTTCTGATCAATGCACTCACCATCAGAAAAAACCTCTTGATGAAAAAGAGCCTGATTATGTCTCTTCACATTTACATCTTCCTCTTCATCAAGATCAGAGTCATCTTCATATCCTAGACATGAAGAAGCCATGTTGCATCCAACATCATCTTGTTCTTCTTCTTGTTCTATCTCATCATCGCCACAATCTTGATTTGCAGCCATAGATTGTGCAGCCACACAATGCTCTACAGAATGAGGGGAATGGCATGAAACACACCATGGTAAATTCTCCATGACATTTATTGAAGCTTTATGTAGAGGGTCAGGGATACCTCTGTCATTATTTCCTCTTGCAACAGGGACAATAGGCTTGTCATCCTTCCATTGGGTGTTGTAGGGGTAATTCTGCAGTCTATTCTGCTTACTGAAATTGTTGTTGAGCTGAGGCCTCTCATTGGTAGGAGCACTGATGTTCCTATTTGCAGGTGCCTTCAAATCCTTCAATGCATTAAGCACCTTATCCAATTTATCTTCTTCCTGCCTCCTAGATCCAACATTCTTATCATTTTCTTTTTTGTATTTCCTATCCCTAAACAACTTTGGGTCATCTCTCTTTCCACCCAACTTTCCTGATATTTTCATATTGTTCTCAATATTGACAACAATCCTAAAAGCATCCCTAAGAGTTCTTGGTTATTTATCCCTCAATAAATATCCCATCTTCCCATCAAATGCATTCAAGTATGTAGTCAGACAGACATTGTCATCCAACTGCATGACTTGGAACAACTTGTGCATACCTTTCTAAAATCTCATGTTGAACTCAGCTGCAGACTCATTCTAATTTTTCCTTATGGTGTTGAATTCATTCAACATGAAGCTAGCATTAGGCCTATCACCATACTGCTCTTTGAAACATTTCTCAAAAGAGTCCCAAGTATCAATACACTTATCAGGAAGCCTCTTAAACCAATCTCTAGCATCCTCCATTAGAGATTGAACAAACAATTTCATGACAACATCCTCATGCTCTACCTCATAATAATTAAGCATATCAACAAATAACCTAAGATGCTCCTCACAACTTATAGCATTATTTCTAGTAAACTTAGGTACCTTATCTCTAATATCACTTGGAAAAGCATTTGGATAGCCAGGAATTCCATCAAAACTTATTTTCCTATAGCCTTTTAATTGCATAGGTCTTCTTTGAAATCTTGAACTAGTGTTAACCCTAGGATCAACATTAGCATCTACATTTATCTATGCATTTGACTGCTGCCTAGGATCTGCACCTATCCTAGTAGATGAAGAAGGAATAGAACTAGTAGCATTACTAAGTGGAAAAGCAGTAGTCATAGATGGCATACCTAGTTCAGTAGAAGATGGGCCAAGAGAATTAGCTGAAGAAGCCCGCAAAAATTGGATCTTCCTTTTCTTTTCTACAATGGCAGCATCAACCTCAGCTCTCTCTAGTTCTCTTGCAAGGTCCTCATATTATTTTCTCCTTCTCTCCATTTCAATGTCCTTATTTGAATCAGGTGGTGGGATCCCTGGTATTGTCACTGGTTTTCTTGCTTGGTCACCCACCATCTTTTGCTTTCCTTTCTCATGTATGATAACAGTAGGTCTATTAATCCTATGCCCATCCTTATCTTTAGGCAAAGGGACATAGCTTTGCACTTGTCTAACCACAGGGCCCTCATTTTCTCCTTCATTTCATTTATTTTTCTAATAAGAGACTACCTCTCTATCAAAGCATTTACCTTTTCAGCCTCTCTCTCCTCCTGTAATCTTTTATGTATGGCATCCTACTCTGCCAACTACAACCTCAGTGCATTCAAATCATCAGGATCTACCATAATGTCATCAGAACTAGATGACACATCCATATCAGGAATATTTTGATATGGGAAATGAACTTTCCTATGTCTCATGGGTTCTCCTCTGAATTGATCTTCATCAAGATCCAAGTCAACCTCCAAACCCACATCTTTGTTTTCTTCATTTTGACCTGCAGGCAAAGGACCCTTGTCATGAAATGCAGCCTCAGGGGTATCATAAAACCTTTCTTCAGAGTGACCACCTTCTGATCTAGAAATTCTATTTTGTGAACCATCCTCACTTGAGGATACATGTGGTCTTCTAGCTCTAGCATTTCTCTATTCTCTCATGGGAGCACTGACAGACTCACCATTCCTTCTAATCCAGCTCTTGTTTCCCTGTCTAGGTAATTGCTCTAGAGTGACCTCTGGATTCTTTCTAACATATGACCTAGTATTTCTCCTCTTATCCATGCTTCTTCAATATGTTGCACTAGTTCAAAGCCTTGAGCCGCCACGCACCTAGATGGGAAATCTTCAAAACACTCAGGAAAACAAGAACAAAATATAACCTTTCTCTTTAGATTCTCCCCATTAGAATCACTAACTCTTAACAAATGCATATCTTTTAGTTGTCCCCAGTAGAGTCACCATTTTGTTGGTTGTGGATTATTCCCTTTGATCTTCAACTTGCAGATTTACACTTTGATGGATAATTGAAATAAAACCCTAACTCAATCACCACTCCAAAGTCCACAAGGAAGAGGACCAACTGACAAGGATCAAAGGATCCTTCTACACTTTGAGCTTCAGTGCTCAAGTGGGTGTACCCTTGACTCACTTCTCTAAAGGAGTCTAAAACAATATGCTACTATATTCAATACAAGATTGTTAAAGATTTATCAAATGATGTTTGTGTTTGTGGTTGTTAACCATGCATACCTCAAGAGGAAGGACCAGTGTCTTATCCAGGGCCCAGAGTCACCTAACTATATACCTCAACTGAATACCTCAAATCAAACATAATGGAAACTAGAGTAAGTGCTTTTCCTATTACCCCTCTCCCTCAAGCACAAGGACATCAAATTCTATACTTGGTTGTAAACTCACTGAATTAACCTAAAAGGTTTTAATCCTAACTTTGTTAGAAACTCAGAAATGAATTCAAAATACTCTTTGTTTACCATACATTAACACACTTTGTGATATTAACATATATGAGCTCAGAGACAAGCAAGAAGACATACACAAGATACAAGATTGGGATTCAAGAATGTTTTCATTAACAAATCCAAAATCAGCATACAATTAGCATGACATAAAGTTGAGAAAAAGACACCAAATCAGACCTCTATCAGTGTATTACAGTCAAAAACCAAGGACCAAAAGAAATGAGATTTTGGAACCCTTGCAAAATAAAAAATTTGACAACTTATACCACTAACTGCCTTGGGATCCTCAAGATTGGATGCAACAAGCTTTGGACAGCTAGGGCTAAGGTCTCAATGACCCAACCTACTGGAAACAGTCTAAAAGTTATTACAGGGATGGGAAACACAAGCAGCCTGGAGAAAACAAATCAAGAAAGTCTGCGAGCTCAGCATAGTACACCAGGAATGCCATTAAAATCAATCTAATCATTGCCTGTAAATAGTTCCTTGAGCTCAAAACCACATGGCACCATATACAAAATCACCTCTGCAAATGAGCACAGAGCCCCTAGACCACTTCACAACAACCGGTGCCACCAACCATATCAAAAACTGTCGAGAAAGCATTGAAAACCAGTCCTTTGGTCATAGGAAACCCTCTATAAATTTGAATTTGAATTCCAACGGTCACTTCATGGCTTTAGCGGCAAATCAGTGGCCATCGCTTAAATCTTTGTCAACTTTAAGTCCTGACCGTAGATCCTCTTTTTCTTTCCCGGGCTTCATAACTCTAACTCATCAGATACCCCAGGTCAACATTCTGCAAACTAGTGACAAGGTAAAATCCCAGTTGTGGAATGAGAGGCCTAACTCCAGTTAGACTTCATGAACACACGACTGCACGTGTTAAAATAGCCCACTTAAATCATCTGGTGAACTGGTGACAAAAGCATTTTTCCAATTCGCCGGAAACATCCTGCCTCCACTAAAGAATCTAGCGATCTCACGACCGCTATTCGCCAAGTTGCCAAATGAATTGGGGAAATTCCAAATCATCACACGAATGAGCAACAAGCCAGAAATATATCGGCACCGCTAGATCTTTATTCAATTTGCCAAATCATAGACCCCACCAATAACTCCGCAACTATGACACCTGATGCCATCTATCACCATGCCATTTGCTGATCCATGCCTAGTCCTTGGCACAGGACCCACCTTCCACGAGCCTTTGAAAATGAATGGCTAGCGTAAGATCTCATGGCCCTGACAAATCCCATGAGAACTTACACCAGCTGTAGGATCCATCCTCGTCACAAACCCTTTCAACAATGGCCCCACCTCTGAGCACATCCATGTCAACCAATAAGAAACCTCCACCTACGCAGACAAGTCACACCAGACCCACTGTGGACAACAGACAACCCGGCAAGATGGAATAAAATTGATGGATGGCGCATGATCTCAAAGGCCGAGAATATTCCTTGAGATCATACGCGGACCGTTGATTAAAAGTCTTTCGATGCGGGCCCTTCTGACATAAACCAACTCACTACCATAGACACGTGTCAATTAGTCGCATGATCACATAGCCTAAAAACTGGGCTATGCAACCATGCGATGACCAATCATAAGCTGCAACATGTCTGCCTTCGAGACCACACCAAAGAAGCCTCATCCTTCAGAGGATCAGATGGTTGTCAGAAAAGCACATAGCTTTAACAAATCCTTCACACTTTAACGACAACTGTTGATGCTCCGACATGTCAGGACCCTCTACCCAATCTGAAAACTAGGTCCCACCACACATCGCACTTGCACACTTGAGGAAAAGTAAACCACCAGGCAGCCGAACAAGAACTGGGACCATGCGGACAGGTGGCAAGCGGTCACATGATCACATGTCAGAAAATTATGAGATGCGGCCATGCGACAGTCAATCAGGAAGAACTGGACCCACCATCCACATCGGGTTTGCGTAGTTAAGGGAACGTCGAAAACACACAAAGTCTTCGGTACCATAAGACAAGTGTACAAAGCTTGAAGGCAAAGGGTCGAAAATAATGCAGGTTTTCAGTAAGATCAAAAACACACAGGAAATTTTCAATAGACCAAAAGATAGCAAGGAAGCCGAAAACATCACAGGTTTTATGCAAGCCATAAAGGTAAAAAACAACATGGATTTTCAAAAATACTGTGGATTTTCGACACTGTGGTAGAATTTTAAAGTTGCTTCCCAGAGACCTTAGAAATTGAAAATCTTAATGGGTTTTGCACATTAGGAGATGCAGTTTGAACCAGGGCCAGGTGACAACATAAACTACTAGGGGCAGGACATGCATACCATGAAACACTAAGGATTTTCATCGCAAGTCAAGACTGAGATTGCAGGCATGGTAGGATAGCAAAACATAAACATTGCATGGAACAGGCCAACTTCACAACATTTTGCAATGACAGAAAATTGGCCTAACACGTTCCATTTCCTTTTGTGTTGTGTTCTTCCTTAGGAGGAATTTGAATTTTATCTTCTGCTTTAACTTCTTTCTCAGCAGAGTGAGTTAGTGGTACCAACTTGATTGATTCCTTGGTAAGACTTGTACTGACTAACTTATCAATAGTAGCAACTTCAGGTATAGGAGGATTATCAACGGTAGATGGTGTGCTCGTGATGGTGGGATAATCCTTGACTTGCAATAGTATAGTGTTACTACCTGGCAGGGGTGTTCCTGTTGCTGCTGTGTTCTTTAGATCATCCTCAGTTAAGAATGAGGTCTTAATGGGGTTCTCTTTTGGAATATCAACAATGTGAAGCTCAAAAGTATCCTGTGATTGCACTTCCTTAGGAGTATCAGTCTCCATTGTAATTTTCTTGTTGTCAGGTTCAACAACTATTGAAGTGGTTGCAACTGAACTATCATTCTTTCCTTCATCCTTGTCTTCTACTGGGGCCGGTATCAAACCAAACACTACCTTCCAAATCTTCAAACTCTCTTGAAAATCATCTTCAATCTTGTGTTGAAGGATAAGATAGGCTCTAAGTTTAGGATCAAACTTGCCTCTGTATTGGTTAACTATCTATTTGATATTTGTAGGAGTGAGAGTGGATTCAACTTGTGCTAATGCACTCGCTTTTATTTCCTACTCTATTTGTAAAGCATACTCCCACTTTTGTGCGACTCTGTTGCACAATTCCTTTGGAATCCTATTTTCAATTTCAATCGGCAGCATCTTGAAAGTGTATAACATTTCAAGAATAGCATCCTCAACTTTTTCTTTATCTCCAATACTCAGTGATCCAAACTTTAATTTCTTCACTTCATCCACTACAACTGTGCTAGTAAGCTTATGACACAATTCATCAACAGTGAGTTGATGTGAACCTTGTTGTGTTGCCTTCCCCTTTATTGCTTCATCACTTTCTATTTCTTCATCATCTTTTGGTAGAACAAGTTTCCTTCTCAGCTTCTTCATAACCTTGGTCAGCACTGTCTTGGATTGAGCAAATTTTCACTTTACAGATGCAGAAGGCATCTTAGGAGTCTCATTAGTAGTCCTTCTTGGCTGAGGTCTAAGTGATGGTGTCTTAGACACTTTATGTTTCAACACTTTTCTTTTAGGTGGGGACTCGACAATTATTGGTTTCTTCTCTTCTTCTTCTTCTATCTCACTTCCACTAGTTGCACTCTTCTCATCTTCTCCTAACCCTTGGGTTAACTCTAGTGGTGCATCTTTGCCAGTTTCTTTAACAAATTCTTCCAGATTCTTTATTATTTTCTTTCTTCTTCTCTCAGTGGTGGCAGCCAATAATCCCAAAGAGATCTTGGATTTGGCCTCTTCAAATGTACCAAAGTAAGGTGCCTTGTTATCAACTTCCTCAGCTAGGAGGGTTGTGATTGCAGTAGTAGCTTCATCAATATTGAGTTCATAGGGTAGTGGCATCAACCATGAAACCCTAGGTAGGACTTTCTGTGCATAGGTAAAGTCTATGTCTACTAGAAAACATATGTCTTTACTATATTTCTCAATCAAAGACACAGGGACTCTAGTCCTATTCCTCATCTTCTTCTTAAACTCAATGAAATAATTGTCCATTATCCCTTCAAAATCATCACCAATCTCATTTATGAAATCATTTATTTGAATAGTAATGGGGTTCTTCTTATCCCATTTCACATCACCATGTGTAGGAAAATACTTCTTGACATAAAAGAATATACAGATCAACAAGGAACCAAACTTACACATAGAATTCTTCATCGTCCTGATGGAGTTCAAGTTCTTAGCAAGTTGAGTTAGCTGGAGCTCGGCAAGATCATATGTGTGCCCTTTCTTAACTATCTTCCAAGCTTGGTCCACTACCATATAGGGGACACTGTCCAACCGACTGGATTGGTAAAACTTATGCGAGATAACTCTAACAATGAAGTCAATTTCCAAATCAGTGATGGTGGAAATTGTCATTCCGTGTTTGTTCCAGATTGCCTGTGTGTTCACTTGAATATCTTCTTTTCCTGCACATTTCATTGTTCTCTTTCCATCAATGGTAGGGTAACCAGTGACATCATGTATCATTTCCTTCATAATCTTCACCGGTCCATCTTCCAGCCATAATTGCATGTCGTGCACTTGACCCAACATAATCTTTATCCATTTAACTTTGAAATTTTGTGGGAAATTTAGGGCATGTACTAACCCTTGGTCAACAACAACCTTATGCTCTGGCTTCAGCACTCCATTGACACATAATTTGTCATATGCCTCCCTGATCTCGTAATCACCGATTTCTCCAATTTTGCACATATAGCAGGACCTAACATCGTTCATCATTAACACATTTTTTGGAGTCACAGATAGGGCTCTATTCAAATCTCCTTTGATCACACTTTTAGATTTTACCTTGAATATCCTCAGTTTACAAACCTCATTCCTTACAAGTTGTACATTGAAAACTTCCATTCCCTATTTCTTGACTGGTGCAGATAAAGACGATGCCATTTCAAACTGTAATTTTCAAAAAGAAGATAGTTTCTCGGTAAAGTACCTTTTTGTCAATTAACCTTGCAGATGAATTTTGTCGATGGCACACTGAAAAGATTCAGAATCGCTTTTCTTGATCTGGGTTACACAAATTCTGAATCACTCTAAAATCTTGAATAGCCTGGTGAAATGAAATTAACGGCAACTTTTCACTTTATAGAATCCAAAAAATAGGATTAGGGCCTCATAAATGCTCCATACAAATTTTAGGTGAAATACAGCTATCTCGACAAACTCATGTTAAACTCAGTTAAACACAAGCTCGGTTGATGTAACCATTGTGATACAGCTCAGCATAGCATTTTGGCAATAACAGGTGCTCGGCAAACATTGTTAGCTCGGTCACGACACTGATGCTCGACATCAAAATGAAATTTTCTATTTCTACTCAGATATGTCCTAATGCATCTTAATTTATGCAGATATGGACTTTTTCTCAATTCTATGTTAGGAACTGATGTAAAGTAAGGCTTTGCAAGAATCAGTTCCAGACATAACTTTCAAGCTTAGTTGAAAGAAGTGTGATCACCCGATCCATTAGATTGGGTGACCTTAGATGTGCTTACTTCACTTGTTGTTCCTTCTTCTTTCTTCCTCCATGACTTTTCCATTTGGCTCCTCATTTTTTCACAGATATCCTCATTCTGGTTGTTAACATTGCTTGGCATAGATGATCTGCAATCTCTCTTTAAGTGACCGACCTTATTACATATATAAAAGACCATGCTTCCATTCATCCAGCTTTTGGATTTGCCTCTAAAATTAGTCTTCATGCAATTTACTCCAATATGTCCATACTTACCACAATAATGACAATTGTACCAAGTGTTGTAATCCCAATTGTAACTTTTATGCTGTGTGACTGGCTTTGTTTGCTCATTAGTTGACCACCTTGGTCTAGATCATCATTTGTAAGCTTTGTGCCCATACTTCTAACAATTGAAACAACTTCCTTGAAACTTGGGTGAGGTGGATGAAATGTTAGCTTTAGATCTACATTCATGTGCTTCATGTCCATGCTTCTTGTAGTTAACACAATGTCCATTAAACTTAGGTTTAGAATCAGTCTTACCATGTTTTCTTTTGTATATGTTGGTTGTATGTCCTGGCTTCCCACAGTGATGACATGTGGGCTTTTTGTTTTTTGATTTAGCAGTCTTATGTTCTCCATTTTTTGATGACTCTCCTTCTTTAGTAGATGATTGTTCATTCAGTCTAAGTCCAAATCTATCACCAAATCTCCTAGGTGACCTTAATAGTTCTTCAAAATACTTTGTAGCTTCATTAGGTTTGTTCATCCTTTCATTCATTTCTTTCTCCATTCTCAACTCATGTTTCAGCTGATCATTTTCATGTTTTAGTTTATTGTTCTCCAAGTCTTTCCTACCCAATTCTTGGTTGGCCAGCAGTAGTTGATTTACCATACCTAGTTGATTATTAGTCAACCTTTGTATATCACTTGTTCTTTCATCTAGCCTTATTGCAATTTGTCTTTTGTCTTCTTCAACCATTGCTTTATCATCTTCAGCTTTCTTTTTTTGCTCCACTACTTCACAGAGTCTGACAAATTGAATTTCCTGTTCTCTTTTTAGAGTCCTAATTTCATCATTCAGTGTGGTATTTTTCTCGAGTAGTTCTTTCATGGCTTTGTCATTTTCTATAGAATTACCAGTATCAAATAGTCTAGTGGTGTCTTCTTCCTTGTACAGTGGCTCACTTTGTTGAATAGCTATTTCTCTTCTTTTTCTCAAAGATTTCTTCAATTCCCCTCTGGCTGCTTCCAGCTATTGTAATGCTAGTTGAACTTCAATCTTTTGATTCTCTATGACTTTTCCTAGTTTGTAAACTTCCATCTTAAGATCTTTTCCTCAAGTGGTTAGACTTCCTTATGAGAAACCCTTTTCTCTGATACCAATTGTTGGAGATACAAATGGGAAAGTAGTACTGAGAGGGGGCGGGGGTGAATCGGAACTTACTAACTTCTATCCTTTTAAACTGTTAGAACTTTATGCATCATGTAAACAAAACTTGAACAATCTAAGTAATATATCATGTCAAGAAACATACATGAAATCACACATAACACAATAGATTTGGTAACCCAAAAACCCTTGAAAGGTAAAACTGGGGTGGGGATGACACCCACAAATCTTCACTACTACAGATAATAAAGTTTTCCTATTAGGGCTTACAAAATTTGATCATATCACAATCTACCCTGTGAAAGGTCTACTCTGTTAAAAGCTAAGAGACTTATTCAGTCTACCTTGTTAGAGGATTTGTAAACTTAAAATAAAGTAAGCACTTGGTAAAGAGATTTATAAAAGTCTGCTAAGACTACTTGGTTAAGAGATTTACCCTGATACACTGGTTAAAATGTCTCAGTATATGATCCTTCGGTTTGCACTGATATGCTGATTACAGATCTTCTCTTTACTATATGATTGTGATCTCTTCTATTTGATCTTTCTTGATTTTGTCCCTTCACTGCTCTGCTCGGTCACTGAACTTGATCTGAATACTTCTCCTTATCATTTCCTCATACTCACATACTCATAGTATTCATCTGATCTCAATGTCTTTATTTCCCTCTTTGATTCACACTCATATCTCTATCCTAGATCTTTCCTTTATATAGTAACAAAAACCTTTTACCATTACAAGATCTACGGTCCAGATATATTCCTATTGCCGCCTATACTATATAATTTTCTGATTGGCTAAAGGTTATACATAGGGATCAATGATAGCAATATGGATGCGTAACCACCTCCATGATTACCTCAATAGACAACATACAAAATATAATTATCCTCAAAAATGGTTTACCTCAATCATTGTGCCATTTTAGACTTGTATGTCAATTCTAGCTAACTCGGAAAAAGTTATCCCTGGCACTCAGCATCAACTATCCTCGGCATCTACTGTACTCGGCATCTATTGAACTTCTTTGTCACTTGGTAATCATTGATATATGGAGCTCAGAAATAACTATACTCGGCACATTACAAACATATTGTAACCATGACTTTACTTGGCAGTACTACTGCTTGGTGAGTATACAATACAAAACTCAGCCTTTATAGAATGACTCGGTTGCAGTGATGAGCGACCATCCTTGCCTAGATATATGACTAAGTGTAAGACACTAATTGTCAACAAAATTATAGAGATCTATAGTTCCTTCCCGATCAGCATTAGTAAATACACATAATAAAAATTCACCTTTGTGTCCATATCAAAGAACATAATCTTCAGATCCCTTAAGATATCTACATATTCTCTTTACCACAATAAAATGTGATTCCTTAGGATTAGAAGAAAATCTAGCCCACCATCCAACTGCTTGTACTATATTTGGTCTACTATGCACCACATATTATATATTTTCTATCATAGATTGGTAAAGAGTCTCATCCACCTCTTTAGAGTCATCTTCTTTTGACTATTTGCAATTGGTTACCATTGGGGTAACAATCAGTTTTGAGTCTTCCAACCCAATTTTTTTCGATATCTCTTTCACATATTCAAAATGACTAATGTATATACCTTTTTTTAACTATTGAACCTACAATACAATAAAGAATTTTATCTCACCTATCATAGACATCTTGAATTATTTCCTCATTTCATCTACAAATAATCTACTCACTTCTTAATTAACACCAAATATGATATCATCAATAAATATTTATACAATCAGTAGCTTATCATATTTCTCAATCTTCAAATATACATTACTATTGTCACTTGTCCTTATAAAATTGATCTGAATAAGATATGACTATAATATCTCATACCATGCTTTAGGTTCTCGCTTCAATTCATATAAAGATTTTTATAATTTTCTCACCATGTTCTTACATTCTTCATTATAAAATATTTCTGGTTGTTCAATTTAGACTTCTTCCAATACACCATTGACAAAACAATATTTAACATCCATTTGGTATACCTTGAATAGTTTGCAAGTAGCATATGCAAGTAGTATCCTTACACCTTCAAGTCTGGTCATAGGTGAAAATGGTTCACCATAGCTAGGCCTTCTTCCTATCCATATCATTTGCATGCCAATCTTTCTTTCTTTCATATCACTTCACCTTTCTCATTCATATTGTTCCTAAAAATAAACTTAGTAATGATTACATTCTTGTCTACTAATCTAGGTACTAATATGCAAATCTTATTATTTTCAATCTTCTTCAATTATTCTTCGATATCCTTCAACCAATCATCATCTTTCAATGCATCTTTTGCATTCTTAGGCTCAAGTTCAGAAAGAAAATATGTACTTTCTCTTGTTTATCTTCTTGTTCAAACACCAACATTTATGTCACCAATAATTTTACTAGGGGAATGATTTAACCTCACATACATTGGCAACACCAGTTTGGGTCAAGGTGATGCAGTGGCATCCTAGCTTCTTGTTTAATTCCTTGTGATTTTCTGGCACTCGATGAAGGAGGTGGATGAGCTCGGTAAAGATATGCTTTTGCTTAGTTATTTGGGTGATAGTTCTCGGTCAAAGTTTGTTTGGCTTCACCAATGGAGCTTGGTGGTCGCTGTAGTGGTTCTCAGTTGGAAGTACCGATGGAGCTCAGTGGATGGTGGTCACTCAGTGACTTAGTTCTCGATTACCGACTGGGTCTTAGTGTTTAATACTGGCACTCGGTATTCTTGACAACTGGCTTGTTTGTTTGGATGAATTAGCTTGGCCGACTAGTGCATTTAATTTGGGTCATGCTCCTTGAGTTATGAATTGACCGTTGTACATGTTGGGACCTAAATTTGGCATGTTGCATTCTCCTATATGGATCTAGATGCTGACATGGAGAATTAATTGTTTGGAAGGCTATGTGAGAGTTGACTACTATTGCATTTAATATTTATTTATCTCTGGAAGCCGACTGGGTTTTGGGATTTATTTGTTTGTAAAGCTGACTTATGGTTGTGTAGTATTTGAGGAGGGTGTGGGAAGAGTAGTAGTAGGAGGAAAGTAGAATATTGGTGATCAGTCTAGACTACCAAAGTTCGATCTATGAAGTGTAGCAGAGTTTGTAGCTTGTGAGCTTAGTAACAAGAAGATTTCTTGGTGGCTTGCGAACACAAGTTTAGATCTTTCTTGGAGTACCTACCAATGTCTTCTTATGTTACAGACCTTGGCTAGCTAAGAGGTGTGTTGGATCCTACAAGATCTTGCTGAACTGTTGTAATATTTGATGTATTTGGTCATAACTAAGAAGGCCTTATAGCTTGGCATGTTCTTTGTAAGCTTGGTTACTGATGAATAAAAGAAGCTTTTGATTCTATATTTGAGTTGTATTGTGTTATTCTGCATTTTTGGTGTTTGGCTGCAAGTTTGGATAGTCCTTGATTGGATCCTCTGTGCTTGACTACATCAAGTGGTATTAGAGCCAGGTTCTTAAGTGTGTAAACTGATCCCCAAGTTGAGGCAATTTGCACCAGAACCTTGGGTTGGTGATTTGTTGCCTTCATTTTTCAAAGATCTTGAAGGATGCCTCTGAGAAGATTAGACCTTAGGGAAATTATAGATCTCTATGATGTTTTAGTTTGTGTGGAAGATGATTCATTTCTAGAGTCCTAGTTATTTTGTTGTGAGGTGGCAGATTGTGGTTCTCACTCGCAATTACAAAGGACTTGCAGATGGATCATGTGGGTAGTAGATCATTGGGATTTCATGTGCAAATCGATGATGTAAAGATAGATGGTGAAAGAAAATGAAGCCTGTGAGTTGGTATTCAAAAAATCCTATTGTTTTTAAAATGTGGGAAGAGTTCCTTGAGTATTGTACTGTATCGATTTGGTATATCTTGGAAAAGAAGAGGATTACATTGCCTATGAAGAAGATTGTGCAAAGATGATGACAACTTGTGGGAGTCCCTAATGACTTGGCTAGAGTTGATGAGGTATCTATTAGTTTGCATGAGTAGATGGATGGATCTAGCATGGAACTTGTAGATAATCTTGTTGTGCCCAATGAGATTTATAGTTGTGAGAGTTTGATTTGTGTTGTTCATGAATTTGGAGTTGCTAGTTCAAGTGGTGAAGATAGAAATGAACAGGTTGCGAGGTCGGTGGATGACATACTTGCTCGGTGGCCTAGGTATTTTACTCAGTTGACTAAGGTGGATGTGAAGCTGGATTCCCTTTGTACTAATAGGGATGATGGGTTGCTAAGATTGTTTGAGGATCGTGATGGGTATATGCACAAAGATGGGGGACCAAAAATCACTCGGTTTCGACCCCAAACATACTGAAAGCATTATATTTTATAATTTATACAAATATAACTTAAAGTATAAGAGATTAAAATTATCAAACTTATACTTGTGTGTGTGTGTGTGTGTGTGTGTGTGTGAGAGAGAGAGAGAGAGAGAGAGAGAGAGAGAGAGAGAGAGAGAGAGAGAGAGAGAGCTAAGCTAAGCCTATCGTAGGGATGGGGTCAAAACCAAGTGATTTGTGATAAAATGAGTTAAAACCCTTTGGGAATCCTTTTTCCAGCTTCAATTTGACCTTATAAATCCATGATGGATTGTGGGAGGTAACCCTGCTGAAGGCTTGCTGAATTCCTAAAATTTGGCTAAGTCTGGAATTTTTCAAATCTAGAATCTGCATGTTAACTCCTATGAAGGTAGAGCCTATCCCAAACATCCTGAAAGCATTATATTTTATAATTTATACAAATATAACTTAAAGTATAAAAAATTAAAATTATCAAACTTATACTTAAATGTTATATTTGTATAAATTAACCCCTGCCCCTCTCTCTCTCACTATATAAATCTATATCTTACATAGGGCGCACGCCCTATGTAAATTTATGATTTTCATAGCGCGAGCGCACTATGAAAATCATAAATTTACATAGGGCGTGCACCCTATGTAAGATATAGATTTATTTAGGGTATGAACGATTTGTAAAGGATTTGAATTTACCAATCCTAAGGCTTGGATTTGCCTTGGAGATCCAACCCAAAGGCTTGGATGATTGAAATAGGCCTGAGACGTGTTTTCCAACAGACAAAAAAAAATGACATCTTTTTTTGTGTGCTCCTCGTTAGGTTTACTCGTGGCTCAAGAACGTAAAAATAAGATGACATGATATTGCAGATCTCTCTATTAGCTATCTAAGCATATAATTTATTTTGAATTCTGATTATGTTAAGTTTTTCAACTCTAATTTCTTTTGTGTGTATGTTTGTATTTTGTAAAAAATCCAACATGCAGTATTTTGGGCATAGATTTTGGCTTGTTCATCGACTTTTGCAATAAGTTACATTTTTAGAAACTACACTCCATTCTGCACACTTTTAAAAAAAAAGAAAATTTAATTTTCAATTACTTTTAAATAATTTCTAGGGGGAGCAGACAAAAATTTCATGTTTTCAGGATGTATGCACTTCGCAAATTCATCAAAAATTATACGTTCATCAAAAAATTACCAAAAAAATCCAGGATAAACTAAGTGGTTTTAGCTAACTTCTCACTGGACTGATTAAAAAAATTCAAAAAAAAAGTTAACATTTTGGGGGGAGCACACTAGACGTTATGTTATGTTTTTGGACAAAAAATAGGACCACTTTTTGTGCTCCCCTTTTTTGAGGGCCTTAATCTGCACCATTTTCAAAATAAGTTAGTAGTTTAGGAACTTGATTCAGAGTATTACAACTCTTATTTTTGTCGCATCTAAAAATTTTGAGTCTAACTATCTTCAATTTCTTGTTGAAGTTCAAAGTTTTTTGATTTCAGGAAAAAGGTGGCATCTTATACCCCCCCCTTTTTGGTCCCCCATCTTTGTGCACTTACATTGATGTTGTTCAATTTTTTCTTGAGGGTGAGCACTTTGATTGGGTTTTCGAGATGCAGTGGATTGCGATGATTATGTGGGTGAATATGGGAGGCTTGAGTTTCAAATTGGTTCTCTTTCTTGTGATGGAGTGAAAACCTTTGGTGAAGATGAAGTGGAGTTGGTGTTGTTCAAATGTTCCCTTTGGTGAGAAAGTGTGGGACACACTTTTCTTTGTACCCCGGGAGTCTAATGCAGTGGCATCCTGGCTTCTTGTTCTATTCCTTGTGATTTTCTGGGACTTGGTGAAGGAGGTGGATGAGCTCGGTAAAGACGGGCTTTTACTCTGTTATTTGGGTGATAGTTCTGAGTCGGAGTCTGTTTGGCTTCACTGATGGAGCTTTGTGGTCATGGTAGTGGTTCTTGGTTGGAAGTACCGATGGAGCTCACTGGATGGTGGTCACTTGATGACTCGATGTTTTTTTTGCTCAGTGCTTAGTTACCGACTGGGTCTCGGTGTTTATTACTGGTGCTCAGTATTATTGTTGACCGACTTGTTTGTTTGGATGAATTGGCTTGGCTGACTAGTGTATTTAAATTGGCTCGCACTCCTCGAGTTATAGATTGACCATTGTACATCTTGGGACCTAAATCTGGCATGTTGCATTCTCCTATGTGGATCTAGATGTTGACATGGAGAATTAATTATTTTGAAGGCTATGTGAGAGTTGACTGCTATTGCATTTAATATTTGTTTGTCTCTGGAAGCCGACTGGGTTTTGGCATTTATTTATGTGTAAAGCTAACTTATGGCTGTGTAGTATTTAAGGAGGATATGGGTAGAGTAGTAGTTGGAGGAAAGTAGTAGATTGGTGATCAGTCTAGAGTACCACAGGTTGATCGGTGAAGTGTAGAAGAGTTAGTAGCTTGCGAGCTTAGGAATAAGAAGATTTCTTGGTGGCTTGTGGGCACAAGTTTAGATCTTTCTTGGAGTACCTACTAGTGTCTTGTTGTGTTACCAACATGGGCTAATTGAGAGGTGTGTTCGATCCTATGATATCTTGTTGAACTGTTGTAATCTTTCATGTATTTGGTTGTAACCGAGAAGGCCTTACAGCTCAACATGTTTCTTGTAAGATTGGTTACTGATGAATAAAATAATATTTTGATTCTATATTTTTGTTGTGTCATGTTATGCCGCATTGTTGGTGTTTGGCTGCAAATTTGGACAATGATTTATTGAATCCTCCAAGCTTGAGTGCATCATGAGGAGTACCATCAAAAACTTGAATTAGTTCTTGTTCATTACCTTGTCTCTAGATTAGCTCTTTTGTAGAATCATGTTTCATTGTTGTACATATACAATTCCAAGATAGTCATCTGGTTCTTTATTGCTAGACTCATCATTCTATTTAGATAGTTCTCCTACTATCACATTTGAAATTTCAACCATCTTGTTTTTCCTCTTGTTCAAGAACTTATAGGCTTTTCTCTTTGTCGAATATCATTGTCGAATATCATAAGAATATTCCTTCATCACTTGGATAAAACTTTTTTAAACTTTCATCTCTTTTTATGTAACATCTACTTCCAAAAAACATCAAATAACATACACTAGGAGATTAACCATGCCACAACTCATAAGGAGTTTTTTTTGTACATTTCTTCAATTGAACTCTATTCAATTTGTAGACAGTAGTACTTATTATTTCTCTCCATAATATTTGTGCAACACCTTTCTAAGTCATCAAAGTCCTAACACAATCAATGATAGATCTATTTCTTCTTTCAACAATAGCATTTTGCTGAGGTTTCCTAGGAGCTAATATTTTCCTTTTGATTCCCTATTCTTCACAATATGAAATAAACTAATGTGAAGTGAACTTACCTTGTCTATCAAATCTAAGACATTTCAGGGTCTTAGAGGTATTCTTTTCCACTCTAGATTTGTAGATTTTAAACACGTGGACAAATTCTGATTTATCCTTAAGAAAAATAATCCACATCATTCTAGAATAGTCATCAACAAGAAACATAAAGTACATATCACCATAATAATTTTTATTTCTCATGGGACCACATAGATCAGTATGAAGAAAATCTAAGATACTTTTAGAAGAGTATTTTTTAGTGATAAAACTTCAAATAGTTAACTTCCCAAGCTAAAATTATTTACACATCACATTGTCTAGCTTCACTTGGTTGGAAAAATCTCTTCCTATCTTCATCTTACTAACTATGACCAAGCTATGAAAATTAATATGACAAAACCTTTTATGTCATAACCAACAGTGTTCTACCTTATCAATCAAACAACTCTTAATAGTAGAATTTAGATCGAACAAGTTACCTCTTTTTCTTTTACCGGTATAAATTAATTCTTCTAATTTCCCAATGATCATGCATACACCTTTATTGAATTTCAACCTATACCCTTTGTTGTTTAATTGATAAACACTTAATAAGTTGTACTTTAAACAATCAACCTATTAAACATCATCACAATTTGTCTTATCATTTAAAGCAATGGAACATTTACCTTTCACCATACATGGAGCATGATTACCATATTTCATTGAATCTCTATCACATTCATGCATCTTAATGAATTTGTTTTAGTCACCATTCATTTGATGAGTGCAGTCACTATCAATAATCCAGTCACTGTTATGGTTCATGTTAGATACTAATGCTTTTTCACCTTCTTCTAAGGGTTATTCTTTCACTGCAACAAAGATAATTTCCTCTTCATCTCTACCATTAGACTCTTCACTAGTAACACCTTCCACAGCAAGGTCACATGCCTTCTTATTTTGGTTCTTTAATCTCTTTGGTTTCTCCATCCTATCATTGTCAACACATCTAGAGGAAATGTGTTCAATCTTATTACATGCAAAGTATTTCAAAGGTAGTTGTCCCTTATACTTACCTTTTCCTCTAGGTAATATTTTTGCAAATAATGCTTCCAATTCTTCCTACTCTCTTTCTTCATACATGAAAGATTTATAATCATTAGAGTAAAACTATGAAGAGTCGTTAGATATTTCTTTTCCTTTCGTAGAAGGTGAAATAGTCAATGATGACTTGAAAGAAACTTCAACTTTAAGCATACTATTGTCATAATTTCTTAATTAAAATGCAGTCAATTTTGCTATTAAAGCATCAAGGGTAACAAAAATATTTCCTCAAAATATTCACTCTTGAATAGCTGAAACTCTAATAGCATAGTGAGGTAAAAGAGTTCTCAATACTTTTCTTACCACATCTTCTTCAGGAAGATTACCTCCAGAACCTCTTAAAGAAACAACCTCTTTGATTATTTGACTGTATTGATTTATGTTCTCATTTTCTTGCATTCTCATATCATCATTTTTTCCTTTCAGGCTATCAAATTTTTCCTTCTCTGCATGTGGATCTCCATCATAGATATTTGTTAGCTTCTCCCACATCTGATGAGCGGTATCCAAGTCTTTGACATCTATAAATTTTGCATCTAACATAGTAATTGCAATGGCTTCCATAGTAACAATGTGTTCTTATCTTGTCTTCAATTGATCTGGGGTTAGGATTCCTGATTGGAAATCATACTTAATAACCACATGATCCCAATACTGATCACCCATACCTTTTAGGTATAAATTAATTCGGTTGCACCATAGTGAATATTTTTCTCTTGTAAACTTAGGACCTTCCTTTTGCATCATCTTTGGATCCTTGGATCAAGTTTTGAAGCTTGACCACAATAGAGGAACATTTTCCCTAATACCAATTGTTAATCCTAAGACCAGATTACTAAGAGGGGAGGGGTGAATTAGTAATCAATCAATTATCCAAGTTTTTATCTTCTTAAAACTTTACCAAAGAATTCACAATTTTAGCTTTAATAGAAGAAAATAAAAATCATAACCATAACCACATCCACAAAATAATGAAAAACTTAATATAGATATTAATCTCATTGAAAGCCAAATCGATAAAAAGCCACAGTGGGGATTAGTACCCACTAAATGATGTACTTTTCTAAAGTACGCCCTATGAAAAGATTATCCCTATTATGTGTTTTATAAAAGAACTTTTAGGTGTTGCCTGGTTAAGGGATTTACCTTCAGGAATATTAGGACCTTTACCCTATTAAGATTATCCTTGTTAGAGGAATTCAAACAGAAACCAATGTGTCACGTTGTTAGAGGATTTACAATAGGGACCTTCTAGGATCCATCCTATTAAGGGATTTTGACTGTTGTATCTATTTGGGAACAACATGAACAAAATGATATGTAAAATATCACTACCTCTACTTGATCAAATCCACTGAAGCACACAATCACTTCTTATCACACTTAACTCTTCCTTGACTTGATTACAACTCACACTTCACAATGTTCTTTCTCAACACATGATCAACACTATAAAAAGCAACTTCATCTTTTATATACATTTTCAGCAAGCCATTAAGTTTTCCACCACCTTAGGATTTCCCTAAACAACTTACAATTCAAATTTGAATCTTCGTGCTTGGATCCAGCGCATCACAAAAAAAAAATTATACAAAAAATTTTGTATACCATCAAAATGATTTGCATAGAAATTTGAGTCCAAGTGTCAAACATGTTTTGACAACACATATACTTCCTCAAGAATCTTCTTCACACACTAGCATCGAATAATGTGATGCTAGATCATCACCTTTGATCTTTAAGACACATCAGTAGATCATGAGTCACTTAACTGAATACATTGGAACACCTTCACCGATCACCGATCAAATATTTAATCACTATAAATCAAGAACTTTGGCATTTCAACCTATTAACAACTCTAACTCTATTTTATGGTCATCTAATCTTCACTCGGATTACTCAAATCGGTTGTGATTGAAACTATAGAATCCAAACACTATTAGAAACCATATCCTGAAATGACATTGCAAGAAACACTAAAGATTTGACAAACCACTCAAATTGCCTGTCACCTAACACTAACTATTCTAACAGTTTCACGGTTAACCTTCCTATGATCATATCTTTCTCACCAATCAATATCAACAATAGAGGTCATCCATTTAACCTTCAGAGACATGCCTTAGCTTCATAGATAAATCACTACAATTGAAACTTACTAAAACACCTTGATCATCATTCACATATCCATCAACATAATTGACATCAATGACAACTCAATAACTGACCATTAGGCATTCAAATCTATCCCATTACAACACTAGTAATCACTTACCATCACTGCATTAGTTAGCATCAGTTATAACAACAAAAACATTGTTAAATAATTTTAATAATAATGCTAAGAAAATAATGAGTTGATGGTTGAGATGAAGAGACAATAAGTTAGTGCCTAGAATATTATTTTGTTCATCAATTATATAAGATTTATTAATTTTTGCAATGGTCTTATTTCTTTAAGTTATAGCTTCAAACTAAAAGTCTTATCAATTAATTATCACATTCAATTTTGACTTGCTAAAGTGAATAATGCAAAGTCAATTTTGGGAGGAAGTTTCAATGCTCACTAAACTCACATGCATGCATGTCATTTGGTAGAAAGGCCTTTCACTCATGATTCATAAATTATAAATTATAAAATTTTGGTGTTTTTTCACCAAGCATTTGGTTTCTCATTTCTTAGTTCAAGTATTCTAGTATATTGAAGGGGAATTCAAAAACTATTGAGAAAAAATTCAATTGAATCTAAGTATGTTTATAATCACTTGTTTGAAGAATAAATTCATACAAGATAAGCTATTATTTGTTATATTAAAATTTGTAAATTTCCTTGTGCATGTGATGTACAATTCTATAACTATTTTGTTTATTAGTTACTTTATAGAAAATTTGTTTCCAATCATTCTATTAATTTTATTTTACTCTACACAAGTTATATGGTAACGAAAAATAAATGAATGTATGATTTCATGTTATCAAATCCTTTTAATCTTGAACCATAGATTTTATGGTTTTTTTATTCACATATAAAGTAAAGTTTTAAAAAGTATTTTGGTTGACATTTAAATAAAATTATTGATTATGTTGTTTAAGTCCCTTTTTGTTCTTCCCTTAAGTTGCCTTTTCTATTTATTTTTCATTGATATCATGAATAGATTTAGTTTAGATATCCATCTAGTTTGAGTGAAAATACGAGTAGACCACTTGCAAAAATATACCACATTGATCAATTATACATTCAAAATGAGTGTAACATTATCTCTAGAATCTCATGAGGTGATTATTATAAATATTAATTATCTATTTTATGAGAGGTGGAGTCTCCAAAAAGATTGAATAGGGTCTCTCTTTTCGAAACATTTAAGAAAGTGCTCAAGTCTATACAAAATAAAGGAATATTAGTTATATTTCCCATGAATTTGATGTAGCCCAAACCCTTCAAACAAGAACTCAAAAAAATAGACAACACAAAAGTTTCAGAATGTCAGATTCTTCATTAAACTTCTCCAACTCTACGCTGCTTCTACAATGAAAGAAAACAACTCCTCATTACAATTTCAAAAATAACCATATTTGGCAGATTTTTAGGAAAATCATTTTTTTCCATTTTTGGTAATTTTCAAAACCCATCCTACGAATCTTGATTTTTCCCCATGAAAGCCCCCAACTAAGGCAAGATGAATTTCCAACTAACCTACAAAATTAGAAACATCATTTCGGATTTATTACAAAAGAAAACTTTCTAGAAACTAGAAAAAATATGAAAAGCTAATTTTAGAGACCAAGATGACATTTTGGGCTCCCGAAAAAAGGTTGAAGTGGCCACCGATTGATTGGCAATCCAACTAGCTCCTCCTCATTCAACTACCTATAAAATTTCAACCAAAACCTACATCCAAGTCAAAAGTTATGACCCCCAAAAGTAAAGTTTGTCCAAAACCCACATTTGAGTCAACTGGGTTGATCCTCGGATGCTTCTGCATCATAATTCAAGGATTGTTAGAGGAAAATATACCCTACAACCTAAAATGTTAACACATGCTACCCCAATTGAACAACTTATATTGCATTCTTTAAAAGAAAAATTCCACCCCTTGGAAATATCAAAGGGGATTTTCATGGTATTCCTAGTAAATTAAAGAAATTGTACCTTAAATACATATATGAAGAATAAAATAGTTGACAAGAAAAAAATCAATCTTTTAAGGATCCTATTATTAGAGCAAAAATGGCTCATCATGAGGATTTCTTTATGTTATTCCCTTACTTGATAGGAACTTTGTCCTATATTGATGAAGGGTGCTCCCCTTAATACCACAAACACTTAACATAAACAAAGAAACAACAACAATTTGCAAGAACAAAAAGTGGGCTTTTTATTATCTCCACAAATGTGGAATTACAGATTTCAGAATTACAATATGCAAAGCCACATGGGCATTCCCTTTACAATATTTTGTAGGATAAATCCTCGAATCATTACCCAGATCTACCCAGAACTGCCCTAGACAACACTATGAGTCTTCTTTATATAGACAATTTCTACCGCCTAAGAAGGTTTCAAAAATTTAGCCCTTAAGGCCGACTATACATAGAATTATTTTATTTTCACAATTTTTACAATAGGGTCGGCTCAAAAGAAATACAAAATATGGTTTTAGGTAGCCCAACTTCCGAAGGCCATAACTTTCTAACCGTAGCTCTGTTTAACTATTATAACCACTTTTCAGAAATGCCAGGACAAGATCTACATTGCTTGACTTGTGCTATCTCCAAACAGATGGGGGTTGATCACAATCTGGAGCCTCTAAGGCCTTCAAAATTGACCTAAAAGATTTCGTACCCAAAAACCTCAATAACTTGACCAATACAGATGATGTGGCAATGAAACTCAACTGGTAGGTTGATATGACTAAGGTTAACCTCCAACTATGAAATCAAAATATTCTGAGATCATATGACCAACTTACTAAAAATAGTAAGTTTCCATAAATAGCAGCTTTGCACAAGATAGCCATTATTGAAAAGAAAAGAAAAACATTTGTGGGTGATGCAAGATTGCTCTTACACCTAGGATGCTCCTGCATCATATATAAATGACCTAATTTTACTCACTCATTCTATAAATAGTGGATAAAACCTAGAAAATGCTTTCATCAATCAGTTTAGGGTATATGGTGACCCAACCATGTTGTAACACTACTATTCCATGTGTAGAAAATAACTATATAAACCCTTAATAATTTTCAATAGAGGACTCCAAAGGTTAGATAAAATATTGCAAGCACCTTATACTATTATTGAAGATTCAACAACACAAACATATCTCAAATTATTGTATCCATCAATGGGTACTCATGAAAAGAGCCCAAAATCCATAGCAAATGGACATTATTAAAGGTGTACAACCTATCAATACTACTACAATATGAGATAAATCAAAATCCTCAAGGAATACGACAGATCTCCCTTTCTTTGCGTAATGAGGGATAATATATCAATTATTTACATTAAGCCAGTAAATTAGAAACAACAACCCATTGAAGAATGATAAATTTATATTATTAAGTGGTATCATCACGCCATGCAACTAGTCAATTTGGTTCTTCCAAACACAAGTTTTCCTTTACCTAGTTATGGTCACAAAAAGTCTCAAATACCTTCACTTATAATATCCAACACGATTTCATCACTTGATTAATGAAAGCGACATAATCTTGAAGAAAATCTATCACTAACTACCTTGGCGAATCAATCACATAATAATCAAGATAGAAACTTCAAAAAGGATTCTATCTCCTACAACCAACGAGTTAAGATAGTTTAGGATAAAGCATGTGTAATTTCAATTTCAAAACAAAAACTAAATAAATTGTAAACTATAATTTTTAAGTTATTATCACAAGTATTTCTTATATACCATTAGATACCTTTTAAATATTCTAACTATAACATTAAATATTCAAATAACATAAATAGAGCAAGTATGAGATCCCTCTCCAGTGCAATTCTTGAATTAACATTCATGATTCTTTCCTAGGCAATCTAGGGGCTACAAGAATTTATGGGTTTGGAGAGACAATATTTGCTGAGTTCACATATTTTTCGTCTCGATCTATGGGGATTAATACTAATAATTAAATGGAGTCTTGCAAATTTCCTTGTGCATATGTAGGGAGCTTGTGATTTGGATTGGAAAAATCTTCTATATGCGATTTATTTGGTGATTTCAGCTTCATCTTTAAATAATGAAAATTTTCTACCCTTTTGTCTCCCAAAGAAATTTGTTTCCATGTGTTTTATTCACACTCTCAAAGAGTGAAATGATGTTATTAATTGATTGGGTTAATAGAGGTCTCATGCTAATCGTTATTGGAATGTTATTTACTACATATTGCTATCTTCATATCTATCTCTTCCACTTCTAAAATTCCCTCAAAAGAATTTGGCTTCATAACTTATCTTATTAGTACTTGCTGATAGGCTATACACTATACAAGTACTATTGCATCCGTTTTTGGATTTCTTCCATTAACTAGTGATTAAAAAATTATATTTCTACCAATTAAAATTATTATTTTTATCAAATTTGTTACAAAATTAATAATTTGTATAGTATACATGCACATTTTTTATGTTTATAATTCAACAAAATTAATTTCGAGCTCTTCTATTGGCTTAAAAATTTAGGCTCTTATACACGGATTTTGTGGAAGCACTACCTCTATTACAATTTTCAAGGCAATATTATAGGGGCAAATACTTTACCATGCCCTTAAAATAATTCATATTTATTTTTAAAAATATGTTATAATATAAATGCATGGTTTTGACAATAGATTATTTATTAACTAATTTATATTAAATTGAATAATAAAATTTGTTATATGTATTATAATTAGATGTTATATATTTAGATTATATAACATAAATTATAATTATAATCTAAATATTAATAAACTTAACTTTTTCATTATATATTTTATATTAATTAACTTACGAATTAGTGATAATAATATTTACAATAAATAATTATAAGTTATATTTTAAAATACTGAATAATATGATTTGACATAAGTTATGTGAAGTATTTAAATTTTGATTTATAATTATATTTTTTAAATATCTTATAATATATTATATTGATTATTTATGTATAAATTATTTTATTTCAAAACTTAATAATTATATTTAAGAAAAATAATTTTATTGATATTTTTAATCATATATTTTTAAAATATTGATAATATATAAAATTTTAAAATTATAAAATAATATAAAAGATATTATTTGAAATCTTTTTAAAAATTAAAGATAATTTATGTACTTCATTAACATAGATATATTCACTTACATTTATAAGGATTAATTTTCTTTTTTTTTTTATTAATTTGATTTAAAGTATGATAATTAAATATCTTAAAATTGTAAAATAAAAGAGTAAAATATTTATAATTCTAAATTAATATAAACTTCACCTATTATATCAGATAGCTATAATATTAATTACATTGTGATTAATATCAAACTCCTAATCAATTAATCAATCTAATTATATTTGTATGAAATAGCCAAAATACAATTTGGAAAAAAAAAAATTTATTATTATTATTATTATTATTATTATTATTATTATTATTATTATTATTATTATTATTATTATTATTATTATTATCATTATCATTATCATTATCATTATCATTATTAAGGCAAGTACTTTGCCACTACATGGCACTTGTTAGTACTTGCCCGTAGGCTAAGTACTATTGTATCATTTTTTGGTTTTTTAGTGTTAACTAGTGATTAAATGAAACTCTTTTTAATTTAAATTAATATAAAAATTAAATAAAAATAATTATAATTACTTAAATTAATTACAATTTATAATCTATATTATTAAAATAATTATAATTAAAAATAAAATTAGCTATTGCTACATTTATAATTATATAAACTAATATAATTATTATCATATAATTTTATAATTAATTAAAATATATTTAATAATTATAATACATTTATTAATATTAGAATTACATTTAGATATAAATTAAGATTAAAAACTAATATAATTATTATCAAATAGTTTTATAATTAATTAAAATACATTTAATAATTATAATATATTTATTAATATTAGAATTACATTTAGATATAAATTAAAATTAATTATTAAAATAAAGGCTATTAGAATATTATTTTTAAGATTTTAATTATTATCATTCATATATAAAGATTCTTATAATTATATTATAATATTGAATTTAATTAATTTTCTTGATTTTACTTTTATTAAATAACTATTAATTAAAAAAAATTAGTATTTATAATAAATATAATAAAATTAGATTTAGATTTATTTATAGCTAAAATTATAATTAATTCTCCAAATACTGCCCACTAGGTGACACTTGTAAAATAATAATTATGATATAATAATAATTATGATAAAAAATTTATTATCTTTTATTTGAATAAAGACTTTGTAAAGCTAAGCAAATCTTCTATTATTTTTTAGCTTTTATTTGTACATTGTGAAGGATTTTCATTAAATTTAACTTTCAAAATAAGAAGATGATGAATTACATAGAATTAAATAATACATTCTATTCTTCATAAGGCTTTTAATTTCAAAAAAAATTGTTAAATTGAATATCCGCAAGAAATGCTTTTCCACGTATCTTTAACAATTTATATAGCATTGATCTCTAAAGCATAGTAACAGCATTAGTACTAGCAGTAAAGATATATTTATTGAGTATATCTATACACGGAATATATCTATGGCATTAAAGATATATGCATCCAATATATCTATATGCATTGATCCCAAAGCACAGCAACAGCACTATACCTGCAACCCCAGCACTGACCAAAATTAAAAATTGAAAGACTTGAAATCATTAAAGACACATCTAGAATAAAATTAAATCACAAAAACATGTTACATTTCTTAACTATTGTAAACTCAACACCTGTTAGAAAACGCTAGATGTAAAAAAATCAGAAATGCATGCCTAAAATCAGAGCAGAATCCAAACCTAAGGTATTTGCTACTAATTATAATACATTCTACAAATCAGATCTGTGTATGGCCAGAAGCAATGGAGGCCCTTCAATGGACATTCTTAGAAAACAGCCCATTAAATGCAAAGACAAAAGGACCCTACAGATCAACTGGCACATACATCTTTAAAGCTCACAACCAGACCGACTAAAAAACCCTAAGACAAAGAATAACCGTAAAGCTTCTTGTTCCTCGTAAATCAGCTGGTTTTGAACAGTGGTAGGTTCAAAGTTCGATTCCCGAGCGCCGTAGGAATCAAACCCTAGAAATCATTATGCAATACATCGGATGTGGTGAGCCTCGCCAGAAGACCATCATTGCAGCCGCCGGTCCATATTTTTCTCTGCAATAATCTGTCATTTTGCCAAACCGCTGTAAGCGTTTGGTTACAAATCTGACAGATGATGTGATGTTTTACCGTGATTCAAATCTGGAAAAGAAAAATTGAAACCTAAACAAAAGAAGTATTTTCTTCCGGCGGGCACTTCATTTGTCATTAAGAGCTTACGCATGCCACATATGTCAGCAATGCGCGGAAATGGCCTTAAATCTGCTCCAAACTGTTGGTGAAAGAAGCCGTAATCCGAAATCTCCAATCGTGCAGGGGTAATCTTTAAAAGAACTCTGACTGTAGTACTCGAGTCGTCTTCCTTTCCTGAAAGAAAACCTAAAAAGGAAATCTGGACGGAAACTAGAAAAAAAGTATGATCCCGAGATGTTTACATCCAGGCCTTGAATTGACGGTGACCACCCACTTGTCATATGAAAATATTATGACGGTTAGATATTTTCAATGTAAAATATTAACTGTCAAAAAATATTTTAGAAAGAATTTTAGACTTCAATAGTTTTATCAATTTTATCAATCGTACATATTAATTTTGTTTTTACTCTCTAGAGATCTTAAATTTGTTAAACAAGTTTATATATATATATATATATATCAAATGATCATTAGCTAGTAATTAATATATAGTATGTCAATTTATAAATTGTGAAGTTGCATACATACATCTAAACTGAAAGTCTCCTTTTTTCTACAATCACGCACATCAATTGTGCTCAACCAATTGAACTACAAACCTTTGAAATGCTCATTACAAACTTCTTTTCCTTCTTTTCCTTCTTTTCTAGAAATTAGTCAATAATAAGGACTCATGGAATCAGACTTCTTAAAACAATTTAGAGAACCTAGAACTTATAAAAATTTGAAAGTTTGAGATGATTTGCAAGAATGGATTGTATTATTTAGCATGTTAAGTAATAAATATAAAATAATAACAAAATGAACTTGTAAATATTGGAAAACTAGATATGAATGTCAAAGTCATAGTTTTGTCAAATTTAGTGTTCTTCTAATATAGTTGTGTTGTTATGATGGTTTTTATAGTTGTGTTTGAATGATAGTTTATTATTCTATTGGCTATCCATGAACAATCATTCTTTAGTGTAATTGTAATGTAATTAAATATCTATGCATTGATTAGATACAAATTAAAAAAAATAAAATTATAGTCTTAAAAACTAAGGGCTACTATTTTTAAAGAAGAGATTATACTCAATCTTCAAGAATTTTTCCTCATAACATGAAACCTCATTATCCTTAAAGAAAATATTGTGAAACCCATTCTTAGGACCCCACTCTAAATATCCAAGAACCTTTTTATAATCAACCAATATCTAAATTTTGATGACCTCATTAGTACCAAACTTAGTAGCGTGACATAAGCCCTTTCCACATAGCTATCTACAAAATAACCAAATTGGAGGATAAACCTTGAAACAATTGTCTATGTAATCAAAACATTCACGTAAGGTAGTAGACGATTAATTATAATCTTTTCCTCAATAAATGTAGGTCACCTTTGAAATTTGTAGGTAGAAAAAGGTGGAGGCATAAAAATTGTTTTAGTAGGTTAGGTGTCTTCTATTTGTCAATCAAATGAGTTTTTTCAAATTTAATTATTTAAGTATTATTATTTATATTTATCAATCTTCTAAATTATAAATGTTAAATAATTAAAATACTACTAGCTTTCATAAATTTTCAAATTTAGTTTTGAGCTTAGCTGACACTAAGTAATTAATGAGACCGCTCACTTTAAACTTAAATTAAAAATTAGTAGTAGTCTCACTCAATTTTTTTGGGAAGCCCCCTCCATGAGACCTCACCTTCTGTAAAAATATTGTACAATTGAGTCCTTTGTTAAAACCCTAAACATAATGTCTGCATTATGTAAGGAAAAAATAAAGAAAAATTATTATGTGGCATAAATGTAAAAAAACATGTGTAAAGTGGGAAAACAATGCAAAGTATCTCTAATGGTCCTAAAAGGTTATATTAGAAAGCTCAAACCCCTAAGAGGTTGGGCAATGTGATAGCACTTCAAAATGAGCATTGCAAAAAAATATTTACCTTAGTGAAAATTTTGATGTTGTATAGTTAATCTTTCTCTGTCAGGTTTTCATGGATTAGGGTTTTAGGGTTTTCCTATTTGTTAGTCCTATTTGTGTAAAGTAGGAAAACAATGCAAAGTATCTCTAATGGTCCTAAAAGGTTATATTATCTAAATCTCTGGCACCTAAGAGGTTGTGCAATGTGATAGAACTTCAAAATGAGCATTGCTAAAAAACTATTTACCTTAGTGAAAAATTTGATCTTGTCTAGTTAATCTTTCTTTGTCAGGTTTTCATGGATTAGGGTTTTTAGATTTTTCTATTTGTTAGTCCTTTTTGTGTTAAACCCTAAGTATGTTGTTTTTTTATGCTACTTTTTGGCATAATAAGCTGAGGGTCTATGTATTGTTAAAAGTGACCAATTTTGTCCTTAGGTTTTATTTTAATGTTTTTCTGGCATTTTAATATTTCCAAAGTTTTTATTTTCTAGTTTTATTTTCCTCGTGGTTGAAACATTCTTTCTTTGTCAGGTTTTCATGGATTAGGGTTTTTGGATTTTTCTATTTGTTAGTCCTTTTTGTGTTAAACCCTAAGTATGTTGTTTTTTTATGCTACTTTTTGGCATAATAAGCTACGGGTCTATGTATTGTTAACAGTGGCCAATTTTTTCCTTAGGTTTTATTTTAATGTTTATCTAGCATTTTAATATTTCCTAAGTTTTTATTTTCTAGTTTTATTTTCTTCATGGTCGAAATGTTCTTTTTAATCAACTTAGGGTTATCACCCTCATCCTAGGTCAAGTCCCCTTTTATCTTTTTAATGAAGAGCTTGGTATTAAGTTTTTAAGTTTCACCAAAATGTAGCAAATCCTTTTATTCAATATTTTATTCATTGCAGCATCGTGGGAGACTACCACCTATTCCATATCGAGTGGAGGAAGGAATTGTAAGAAGTGTTTTAATATAGTATACCAGTTTCCATTTGTTAAATGTCGAGCTACTCAAAGTGAAACTTTTTGTACATGTAGAAAATGAATGAAGATTTTTTAAAGAGGATTTAGAGTTACTCAAAAGTTATTAGTCGAGACCAAGGGATTACTACAACAAGAAAATGAATAGAGATCTGATCTAATAGTCATTATGATCTTTGGATCAAATATGCGAGGACATTAACCATTGTGGCAATGTGAAATGATGGCACATGTCCATGCTAAGCCAGAATAAGTCGACGATGTGACCATTGAGTTTTAAATATGATGAGTTGGATATTCTTATTGTTAGGAATGGGAACACTAAGAGGGGGGGTGAATCAGTGTTCTATATAATATTACTTTTTCTTTACTCTTGAAACTTCACTTAGTTGCTTATGTACTGAAATGAATATCAATCCAAGTAAGATAAAAAACCATGACACATAACACCAAATATGATTATGGGGAAACCCAAATAGGTAAAAACCCTGATCGAAATTGACACCCACTATGAACTGCACTAGTGTTTTATGATCCCTGTTAGAAGATCTTGCAACCTTGTTAAGAGTTGTTCTTTACAATGCTTTTAGTACAATGACCTGGTCAAGGGTCAGAACCTGTTAGGAGTCTTTTACAATTAAACCTGTTAGGGGTGGGGACACATTGTTGTAGAGCTCACTACTCAAGTGGTGAAGGCTACAACCTTCTGGATCTCATATACACAATATATCTGCAAGGTGAACTATTGCTATGACACTTCTTGTCTGATTAGTTCCTTTTGTGTGCTTATGCTTTAGCCTCTTGTAAAGCACTACAACATTCTAACTACTCTTCGCATAATTTTTCTATGCTCTTACCTATTTCTATATCTCATGTGCCATATCTAATTACAAGGGTGCATGGCTTATTTATATGCGCATACAAAACTCTTCATCAAGTCAGCCTATAACTAATTACATACAACACTTCTAATTTAATTGGCTCAAGCGTGATTACATACAATCATATTAACATGTCTATGACCTAAATACAATAGGCACATAGCCTTTACAAAACAATAATATGATCACTAATAAAAATACAAACAGTCAGATCCATGCTCTGTTCTATTTTGCCACTCACTATCTATGTCACTTCATCTAATTGTAACTTCCTCATACTGACTCATATCATCATGTGCTCTTAGAATTAAAATGAATACATATTTAGAAGCTTATCTTCAAGGGTGCATGTCATAACTCTGTCATACACACATGCGTTGATGCTCTATTCTTCTGGTGCTCTGCTAACTATCCAGTTTTTCATACTTGACCAAATTCTGATGTTCTAACTACTTTCACTGACTCCATAACATCATATGACTTTGTTATCATAATGACAACACTAAATATAGTCATATATATCAGTATAGTAAACTTTCCAACAATCTCTCCCTTTGTCATTAATCACAACAAAGGAATATGGTGAAGTTACTAACCGTATCCTTATAATACATACTCTAACCTATATCTCCCCGTTTACTATGTACTATACTATTCTTTATACAAAACTCCATATTATCTCTTCTATATACTATACTCCCCCTTTGACATTAATGAAAAAGGTGCACAAAAAATGTATCCACAAGTACTTACATAATTAATACATTCGGGTAGGCTATCTGAAGGTTTGCAATCTCATTCTATCAAAACTTCTTCAATGTGTCTATTGTCTGGAGATGGTCGCACAAAGCATATGTAAATTTCTCCATCTTCTCCAAATTTATACTTGGACCTTGATCATATGTCACCATAGTGGCATCGATCTCCATGATGTTCTGGTTCAATACATCTAATGACGGTGCAAGAGCATTTCTTAGCTGTGTTTGCCTTGCCCTTATCTTGGGCATTTCTTTCTCTGCCTTCTCTATTTTGTCAACTTGTCCTTGGTACACATTGTTACACATATTTACATCTATAGAGGGGTCTTCTACTAATTTCCTCACTTTTTCTATCATAGCTTATGCTTCCTAAATTTTCTTGTAGAGGTCTGCAGTCAGCTTGTCTTCGTTCATGCAATCTGCTATGATTTTCCTTCCTTTTGCTGCAATTTCTTTCAATGAAGCTTGACAAATCTTCAGAGAGTTAAGGTCAAGTGAAAAATTTTCAGTTAGCTCATTCAATCCCTTCTTGAGATACTTCCCTTCTGCTAGCTTAGTTGTTGATTCTTTTAGGCAAGAAAAGTTTTCTTTGAAGTTTGTTAGGATGGTACTGACATCATCCACATAATGCACTTTTGTTTCCTTCTTCTCCATTGGTAGTAGATTGCTCAAGATATTTACTGACTCAACCAACAAAGTATTTCTCATCACTTGTTTCTCCTTGGCCTTCTCCATAGGAAGGACACTGATCTTGATAAAGTCTTCTTCTCCCCAAGAGTCCAAGCTTGTAGTCCTAGGAGTCAAACTTGACAACAATGATGTTGATGGAGTGAGAGGTCTGATAACTATCACAATTTTATGGGTACTTCAACATATGTCTTATATGTTGGCTCATTTTCCTTCTCTTCTTTCTCTTTTTATTTTTATTTTTCCTCTTTTTCTTCTTGTCCTATTATATCCTCAATGAACACATCTTCTTGGTGCTTTGGTGAATTATCACTGCATAGTATTTCTACCTCTTGAGTACTCACAAAGGCTTCCTCGAATTTGTCTAAGTCTTTTTTAGTGGCCGACATTGATATTTCCACATTATCAATCATTATTATGTCTTTCTTGACTTCAGGCATGACCGCAAATGCCATTACCTCTGTGGATGTTGTCACTATGGGTGTCGAGTCCTCTGGACCTACCATACATGTACATTTGTGACCTTAGTTGCTTTGGTTTGATCAAAAGGTGCTTGAGTGATGGGTGCAGATGTTGGTTGCATGCGTTGTTCAAGGAACACCTTCTCAAAGGATTTTTCAATCTCCTTGGCTATCACCTCATAATCTTATTCATGATATGGAGTGTTCTTATCTTGGTTCTTAGATGCGGCCTTACCAAATCCATTAGTAGGGCCTTTTATTCAACTAAACACACTAGCAGATTGTCACCCAGTGTCTTTTCCCTGATTCTGAAGTCTTCTTCAGTAGCTTGTCTTTCAAAGTATCCATAATGTCCCATACTTTATCTAGAATTACTGTCTTTAGTTCTAGAACTATTTTCTTAAACTTGATCATGTGTTTGATCCACATTTCATGGATCTCAGACTTGTCAATCTCATGACATCTATCATAAAACTTAGATATATGATCAAGTCTACCTTCATCAACCACGTGGATCTCAATACTTGTAAGTTTGGTAAGAATCCTACCTCAGCAGGTGGTTGCACATTTTTGCCTTTGCTTCTTGTAGCTCTTGATGATGGATGACTTGTGACTAGCTATTTTTTCCTTGACATTTTACTAGGCTCTAGTGGTGTAGTGGAATCACTAGGAGTGGGCACAGCAATGATTTCATCTGTCTTCTTCTCCTTTTCTTTTGGATCATCAATTTTCTCAATTTTTACTCTCTTCATCTTAGTATCATCAGTCTTTTCTATCTTGGCTTGCACAGAGGATGCGCTCTCAATTTTCATAGCTATCTTAGCTTCTCTAGCTTTATCCAAGTTTGCTTGGGTCACACCATGGATCTTCAAAATCTCAGAGGTGATTTTGGTGGCTTTCCTCTTAGTTGCAGCACTATTTAGGACTACATCAACCTGTCTGGTCTTTTCCTCATATGTTCTCCATCTTGGCTCACTGGGATCTTTGGGATCTAATAGTAAGACTTGTGCATAGGCTTCCAAAACTTGTTCCTCCACTTCATAGCAAAGTGGATGAATCCACTTAGTTCTAGGCTCAACAGCCTCCATACAAGTAATGTCTATTTCTACCATAAAACAAATATTGTCCTTGTATTTCTCAACAATGCTTTCAGGTATCGTATACCTCATCTACATCCTTATCCTGAATGTCTTTAATTCTAACTCTATATAATCCTTCAGTGTACTCTCATTTGATGCCTTAAGATATATTTGTGGCATTGTAGGTAAAATTTTGTCTAGGTATAAGTCTAATACTTTCTCAACTATAGGGTATGTGCAACATCATGAGGGGCCAAACTATGCCCTTAAGTGGCAATGAAAAATCAGCAAATCAGGGTTAGTCAACTTGACGTGAAAATTTCAACTATCTATGAACCTAATATCAAAAATTTGTAAGAATAGAATCTGTAGAAAATTGAATGTAGTTTCTAAACTACTAGGCCTTTTTTGAGAAAAAGTTAGTATGATTGGTGAAAACTATAGATTTCAATGCAACAGTACAAAAATTTCAGGAAAAAAATAAGAAGTAGGTGTATGTCTGACCACCTTAATCATAATCAAATGATAATATTTTATTATAAGATTTTATATATAAGTAGTAGACTCATGCTCGGATGTGATGCCTATTTTTTTGTAATTTTATTCTAAAAAAATAATTAATTATGAATTTTCTGCTACAACATTTTCAGAATAAAAAAACTCCCGTGTCTGACCACCTTAACTCATTCAAAACTTTACAAAATTCAAATTTTATTTTTTTTCCTTATAGTAGGCGAAGCATAGAATGTGACACATTTTTTGGATTTCAAAAAATGTTATATCGTTTGAAAGTTAGAGTCATTTTTCAATCAGTATATAAATCAGCACTTTAGAGGTAGCTCAATTAGAAAATAACTAATAATTACTTACTGAATTCAAAATTTGACAGCAATTATATCGATAGAAAGCTGATAATCTCCTTAAGATACCCTTTTCATTTTATCAAATTCGGGTGAAAAAAAAGTCGTCAGCTACATTGTGAAATTCTGGAACTCAGAGAAACAAGGGAAAAACACATATTTGAGACATTCCAATAGTTGACCATGTAGGTTTGGTGCACAAAGCAATATCGAGCCTAATCGAGTACTCAATATTTTTGAGTACCCGATATTTACCCAAATTTTGAATTTTCACTTTGCCTCCACTTTCTCCCTCCCATTTCTCCATCCTTCATAAACTATATATTAGTTATATATTAGATATATATTAGATATATTAAATATTATATAATATATATTAATATTAAAAACTATATATTAGATTATATATTATATAATATACATGTTACATTAACTATTATTTAATTATATATTAATATCAAAAACTATATATTAGATTATATATTATATATTAAATATTATATAATTTACATTTTACATTTTAAATATTATTTAATATGATTCTGAGCACGAGCATGAGTCCCTACAGGGGCATAGTTGTGCCTTTTACAGGTGTCGAAAACCCTAGCTACGTAGAAATGGAGGCTTTGAAGAATAGTTCATTGGAGGCGGATTATAGAAGCAGAGGGCAAGAGAATCACTCTGTTTCCACCACCTGTGGCTGTGAAATGGTATCTTTCCCTACTTTTTCAACTGGAACGCTAAATTGAAAAGGTTCTCGAAATAGCTTATGTTCACCGAACAATTATACTCGCGACTGTTGATAATCCAGCAGCTCAACAGAGTCATTGGGAGGTTAAACAAGAACAACCAGATGGATCTTTGAACTGGCTGAAGATTATGGAGAGCGGGGAAGGGTTTGGTAAAATGAGCAGTTGTATTGGAAATTAGGTAGGCACCGTAGAACTGACTGCATTAATAAATTTAAAGAAGAGATCAGTGGCGGCATGACATTATGAGGAAAGCCTTGCCATTTCGATGGCGCTGCCCTGATATTATGAAGAATGTCTTGCCGCTTCAATGTCGGCACCGCCTCTGTCTTAGACTTTCACAATTTCTTCTCATCAGTACTCTAAGATATGGCAGCCTGGATTGCGGGCTTTTGCACAGCATAATCCGTCATAAATTCTATATAAATCATCATGTGTTACAATATTCTATGCGTTTCTGAATGACTTACTCCAAGAATTTAATATTTACCATAATTTTGGATCCATGGATTGTCATTTTGTGCTCGGAGAGAAGCTTCCGATTGCAAGAATTTGATAAATTTGGTTTATCTCATTTTCTTTCTCTGCCATTTCTGAGTAATATGATGTTTTTTTTGTCTGTCTTAAATGATTTCACCTGAAGTTAATGAATTTTTTTACATGATTTTGTCTGAAGTTCTAATGAAATTTCTTCCATGGATGCTAATGAAATCTCTTCCATGAATGCTAATAAGACGTTTAAATTCAGAGTTAATAAATTCTATAGCTTCAATATTCTTTGTTGTATAAGGTTATTTTCATGGTTTGTGATTCATGCAACTCCTTAATAGTTTCATTGTTAAAAGAATTCATAACTAGATTTTCCATAGCCAATTTTCTTCTTGATCGTTGCAATATTTTCTCCTCAACTGAACATTTTGTAAGCAGTTGATATACAATCACATTTTTCTCTTGGCCAATTCTATGGGCTCATGATTGAGCCTATAGATCCACAAAATGGTTGAAATCTGGATCTGGTGGAAGAGTACTATTAGCAACAAGTCATTCACTAAAATCTCATCTAGGTCAGGGGGACTCCCTAGGCATCCTAGTATGCCTTATCACACGTTAGGACCCATAGGGAGTCCCCGTGACACCTTTTGACACATTGCAATGCTCAAGTGTGTCTTAAGGGGTCCTACAACCGCTTAAGACACACTTGAGTGTTGCAACATGTCAAAAGTAGTCACAGGGACTCCCTCAGGATCCTAGTATGCCTTATCATGCGTTAGGACCCCTAGGGAGTCCCCGTGACCCCTCTTGACACATTGCAATGCTCAAGTGTGTCTTAAGGAGTCGTAGACCCCTTAAGACACACTTGAGCACTACAATGTGTCAAAAGGGGTCATGTGGACTCCCTAGGGGTCCTAACGAATGATAAGGCATACTAGGACCCCTAGGGAGTCCCCGTGACCCCTTTTCACCCATTGGAACACTCAAGTGTGTCTTAAGGGATCTTAGGAGCCCTTAAGACACACTTGAGCATTCTAATGTGGAAAAAGGGGTCACGGGGACTCCCTAGGGGTCCTAACGCATGATAAGGTGTGCTAGGACCCCTAGGGAGTCCCCATGACCCCTTTTGACACATTGGAATGCTCAAGTGTGTCTTAAGGGATCTTAGGACCCCTTAAGACACACTTGACCATTCCAATGTGGAAAAAGGGCTCATGGGGACCCTCTAGGGGTCCTAACACATGATAAGGTATACTAGGACCCCTAGAGAGTCCCCATGACCCTTTTTGACACATTGGAACACTCAAGTGTATCTTAAGGGTTCCTGCGACCTCTTAACACACACTTGAGTGTTCCAATGTGTCAAAAGGGGTCATGGGGATTTCATAGGGGTCCTAACATGTGATAAGGTGTACTAAGACCACTAGGGAGTCCACATGACCCCTTTTGACACATTGGAATGCTAGAGTGTGTCTTAAGGGGTCCTAGGACCCCTTAAGACACACTTGAGCACTCCAATGTGTCAAAAGTGGTCATGGGGACTTCTTAAGTGTCCTAACACATGATAAGACATATTAGGACTTGTAGGGAGTCGGCATGACCCCTTTTGACATATTGCAACCCCCAAGTGTGTCTTAAGGGGTCTTAGAACCCCATAAGACACATTTGAGCATTCCAATGTGTCAAAAGGGGTGATGGGGACTCCCTAGGGGTCCTAACATGTGATAAGCCATACTAGGACCCCTAGGGAGTTCCATGACACCTTTTGACACATTGTAATGCTTAAGTGTATCTTAAGGGGTCCTACAACCCCTTAAGACACACTTGAGCATTCCAATGTGTCAAAAAACAACCCCCCTTAAGACACACTTGAGCGTTACAATTTGTCAAAAGGGGTCATGGGGACTTCCTAAGGGTCCTAACCAGTGAGAAGGTGTACTAGGACCCCTAGGGAGACCCCATGACCTATTTTGACACATTGGAATGCTCAAGTGTGTCATAAGGGGTCCTATGACCCCTTAAGATACACTTGACCATTCCAATGTGTCAAAAGGGGTCATGGGGACTTCCTAGTTGTCCTAACTTGTGATAAGGCATTCTAGGACCCCTATGGAGTCCCCATAACTCCTTTTGACACAATGCAATGCTCAAGTGTGTCTTAAGGGGTCCGACCCCTTAAGACACACTTGAGTATTCCAATGTGTCAAAAGGTGTCATGGGGACTCCCTAGGGGTCATACTATGTGATAAGGTGTACTAGGAACCCTAGGGAGTCCCCATGACCCCTTTTGACACATTGGAATGATCAAGTGTGTCTTAAGGGGTCCTACAACCCCGTAAGGCACACTTCAGCATTCTAATATGTCAAAAAGGGTCATTGGGACTCCTTGTGGGTCCTGACGATTGATAAGGCATATTAGGACCCCTAGGGAGTCCCCATGACCCGTTTTGACACATTAGAATGCTCAAGTTTGTATTAAGGGGTCTTAGGACCCCTTAAGACACATTTGGGCATTCCAATGTGTCAAAAGGGGTCATGGGGACTCCCTAGGGGGCCTAACACATGATAAGGTGTACTAGGACCCCTAGGGAGTCCCCATGACCCCTTTGGACACATTAGAATGTTCAAGTGTGTCTTAAGGGGTATCATGACCCCTTAAGACACACTTAACATTTCCAATGTGTCAAAAGGGGTCATGGGGACTTCATAGGGATCCTAATGCATGATAAGGCATACTAGGACTCCTAGGGAGTCCCCATGACCCCTTTTGAGACATTGGAATGCTCAAGTGTGTCTTAAGGGGCCCTAGGACCACTTAAGACACACTTGAGTGTTCCCATATGTCAAAAGGGGTCATGGGGACTCCCTATGTGTCCTAACTTGTGATAAGGCATACTAGGACCCCTTGGGAGTCCCCATAACCTCTTTTGACACATTGCAATGCTCAAGTGTGTCTTAAGGGGTCTGAGGACCCATTAAGATCCCTCTAGGACCCCTTGGGATTCCCAATGACCCCTTTTTGAGATATTGGAATGCTCAAGTGTGCCTTACGAGGTTGTAGGACCCCTTAAAACACACTTGATCATTCCAATGTGTCAAAAGGGGTCATGAGGACTCCCTAGGGGTCCTAGTACACCTTATCACATGTTATGACCCTTAGGGAGTCCCCATGACCCCTTTTGACACATTGGAACAGTCAAGTGTGTCTTAAGGGGTCCTCGGACCCCTTAAGACACACTTGAGCATTGCAATGTGTCAAAAGAGGTTATGGGGACTCCCAAGGGGTCCTAGTATGCCTTATCACAAGTTAGGACACATAGGGAGTCCCCATGACCGCTTTTGACACATTGGAACACTCAAGTGTGTCTTAAGGGGTCCTAGGGCCCCTTAAGACACACTTGAGCATTCCAATGTGTCAAAAGGGGTCATGGGGATCTCCTAAGGGTCCTAACGCGTGATAAGGCCTATTAGGACCCCTAGCGAGTCCCCATGACCCCTTTTAACACATTCAAATGCTCAAGTTTGTCTTGAAGGGTCTTAGGACCCTTTCAAACAAACTTAAGCATTACAATGTGTCAAAAGGGGTCATTGAGAATCCCTAGGGGTCCTAACACATGATAACACGTACTAGGACTCCTAGGCAGTCCCCATGACACCTTTTGACACATTGGAACCCTCAAGTGTGTCTTCAGGGGTATTAGGACCCCTCAAGACATATTTGAGTGTTCCAATGTGTCAAAAGTGGTCATGGGGACTCCCTAGTGGTCCTTACGTGTGATAAGGTATACTAGAACCTCTATGGAGTCCCCATGACCCCTTTTAACACATTGGAATGCTCAAGTGTGTCTTAAGGGGTCCTACAACCCCTTAAGACACACTTGAGCATTCCAATGTGTCAAAGGGGGTCATGGGGACTCCCTATGGGTCCTAATATGCCTTATCGCTCTCTAGGACCCCTTGGGATTCCCAATGACCCCTTTTTGAGATATTGGAATGCTCAAGTGTGCCTTACGAGGTTGTAGGATCCCTTAACACACACTTGATCATTCCAATGTGTCAAAAGGGGTCATGGGGACTCCCTAGGGGTCCTAGTACACCTTATCACATGTTATGACCCTTAGGGAGTCCCCATGACCCCTTTTGACACATTGGAACACTCAAGTGTGTCTTAAGGGGTCCTCGAACCCCTTAAGACACACTTGAGCATTGCAATGTGTCAAAAGAGGTTATGGGGACTCCCAAGGGGTCCTAGTAAGCCTTATCACAAGTTAGGACACATAGGGAGTCCCCATGACCCCTTTTGTCACAGGGACTCCCTAGGGGTCGTAACACGTGCTAAGGCATAATAGGACCCCTAGTGAGTCCCTGTGACCTCTTTTGACACATTGCAACACCTAAGTGTCTCTTAAGGGGTCCTACGACTCCTTAAGACACACTTGAGCATTCCAATGTGTCAAAAGGGGTCACAGGGACTCCTTAGAGGTCCTCATGCATGATAAGGTGTACTAGAACCCCTAGTGAGTCCCTGTGAGCTCTTTTGACACAATGAAACACTCAAGTGTGTCTTAAGGGGTCCTACGACCCCTTAAGACATAGTTTAGCATTCCAATGTGTCAGAAGGGGTCAGGAGGACTCCCTAGGGGCCCTAACGCATGATAAGGTGTACTAGGACCCCTAGGGAGTCATCATGACCCAATTTAACACATTGGAATGCTCAAGTGTGTCTTAAGGGGTCCTACGACCCCTTAAGACACACTAGAGCATTCTAATTTGTCAAAAGGGGTCATCGAGACTTCCTAAGGGTCATAACAGGTGATAAGGAATACTAGGACTGCTATGAAGTCCCGATTACCCCTTTCAACACATTGGAATGCTCAAGTGTGTCTTAAAGGGACCTATGACTCCTTATGACACACTTGAGCATTCCAATTTGTCAAAAGGGGTCATGGGGACTCCCTAGGGCTCCTAGTACACCTTATCATGTGTTAGGACCCCTACGGAGTCCCCGCGACCCCTTTTGACACATTCAAATGCTCAAATGTGTCTTAAGGCATCCTAAGACCCCTTAAGACACATTGGAACACTCAAATGTGTCAAAAGGAGAGCCCATGACCCCTTTTTACACATTGGAATGCTCAAGTGTATCTTAAGGGGTCATAGGACCCCTTAAGATACACTTGAGCATTCCAATGTGTCAAAAGGGGTCATGGGGACTTCCTATGTGTCCTAACTCGTGATAAGGCATACTAGGACCCCTTGGGAGTCCCCATAACCCGTTTTGACACAATGCAATCCTCAAGTGTGTCTTAAGGGGTCCGAGGACCCCTTAAGACACACTTCAGTGTTCTAATGTGTCAAAAGAGGTCATGGGAACTCCCTATGTGTCCTAACATGTGATAAGGCGTACTAGGAACCCTTGGGAGTCCCCATAACCTCTTTTGACACATTGCAATGCTCAAGTGTGTCTTAAGGGGTCCGAGGACCCCTTAAGACACACTTGAGTGTTCCAATGTGTCAAAAGGGGTCATGGGGACTCCCTAAGGGTCATAACACGTGATAAGGTGTACTAGGACCCCTAGGGAGTCCCCATGACCCCTTTTGACACATTGGAATGATCAAGTGTGCGTTAAGGGGTCCTACAACCTCGTAAGGCAGACTTGAGCATTCCAATATCTCAAAAAGGGGTCATTGGGAATCCCAAGGGGTCCTAGAGAGTGATAAGGCATATTAGGACCCATAGGGAGTCCCCATGACCCCCTTTGACACATTGGAATGCTCAAGTTTGTATTAAGGGGTCTTAGGACCCCTTAAGACACATTTGAGCTTTCCAATATGTGAAAAGAGGTCATGGGGCCTCCCTAGGGGCCCTAACACATGATAAGGTGTACTAGGACCCCTAGGGAGTCCCCATGACCCCTTTGGACACATTGGAATGCTCAAGTGTGTCTTAAGGGGTCCTTTGAACCCTTAAGATACACTTAACATTTTCAATGTGTCAAAAGGGGTCATGGTGACTTCATAGGGGTCCTAACGTGTGATAAGGCATACTACGACCCCTAGGGAGTCCTCATGACCCCTTTTGACACATGGGAATGGTAGAGTGTGTCTTAAGGGGTCCTAGGACCCCTTAAGACACACTCAAGCATTCCAATGTGTCAAAAGGGGTCATAGAGACTTCCTAGGGGTCCTAACCCATGATAAGGCATATTAGGACCCCTAGGGAGTCCCCATGACCCCTTTTAACATATTGGAATGCTCAAGTTTTTCTTGAGGGGTCTTACAACCCCTTCAAACAAACTTGAGCATTCCAATGTCTCAAAAGGGGTCATTGAGAATCCCTAGGGGTCCTAACACATGATAAGGAGTAGTAGGACACCTTGGGAGTCCCCATGACCCCTTTTGACACATTGGAACCCTCAAGTGTGTCTTAAGGGGTCCTAGGACCCCTGAAGACACATTTGAGTGTTCCAATGTTTCAAAAGGGGTCATGGCATCCCCATGACCCCTTTTGACACATTGGAACCCTCAACTATGTATTAGGGCATCTTAAGACCCCATAAGACACATTTGAGTGTTCCAATGTCTCAAAAGGGGTCATGGGGACTCCCTAGGGGTCCTAACATGTGATAAGGCATACTAGGACCCCTAGGGATTCCCCGCGACCCCTTTTGTCACATTGGAATGCTAAAGTGTGTCTTAAGGGGTCATTCAACCCCTTAAGACACACTTGAGTGTTCTAATGTGTCAAAAGGGGTCCCCCCTTAAGACACACTTCATCATTCAAATTTGTCAAAAGGGGTCATGGACACTTCTTAGGGGTCCTAGCGCATGATCAGGCATACTAGGGCCCCTAGGGAGTCAACATGACCACTTTTGACACATTAGAATGCTCAAGTGTATCCTAACATGTCCTACGACCCCTTAAGACACACTTGAGCATTCTAATTGGTCAAAAGGGGTCATGGGGACTCCCTATGGTTCCTAAGATGTGATAAGACATTCTAGGACACCTAGGGAATCCCCATGACCCCTTTTGATAGATTGGAATGCTCAAGTGTGTCTTAAGGGGTCCTACTACCCCTTAAGACACACTTGAGCATTCCAATGTGTCAAAAGGGATCATGGAGAATTCATACGGGTCCTAACATGTGATAAGGCATACTAGGACCCGTAGGGAGTCCCCATGTCCTTTTTTGAAACATTGGAATGCTAGAGAGTATCTTAAGGGGTCCTAGGACCCCTTAAGACACACTTGAGCATTCCAATGTGTCAAAAGGGGTCATGGGGACTTCTTGGGGGTCCTAATGCGTGATAAGGTGTATTAGGACCCCTAGGGAGTCCCCATGACTCCTTTTAACACATTCAAAAGCTCAAGTGTGTCTTCAGGGGTCCTAATAAAAATAGGGCCACGGGGACTCCCTAGGGGTGCAAGCATGCCTTATCACGCGTTAGGACCCCTATGAATTCTCCATGACCACTTTTGACATATCAAAATGCTCAAGTGTGTCTTATCGTGTCCTACAACCCTTTGAGACACACTTGACCATTCCAATGGGTCAAATGGGGTCATCAGGACTCCGTACCAGTCCTAGCATGTGATAAGGCATTCTAGGACACCTATGGAGTCCCCATGACCTCTTTTGACAGATTGGAATGCTCAAGTGTGTCTTAAGGGGTCCTACGACCCCTTAAGACACACTTGAACATTCCAATGTGTCAAAAGGGATCATGGGGAATTCATAGGGGTCCTAATGTGTGATAAGGCATGCTAGCACCCCTAGGGAGTCACCATGGCCCTTTTTGAAACATTGGAATGCTAGAGAGTATCTTAAGGGGTCCTAGGACCCCTTAAGACACACTTTTGTGTTCCAATGTGTCAAAAGGTGTCATGGGGACTTCCTAGGGGTCCTAACACATGATAAGGTGTATTAGGACCCCTAGGGATTCCTCATGACTCCTTTTAACACATTGCAAAGCTCAAGTGTGTCTTCAGGGGTCCTAGGACCCCTTCGGACACACTTGAGCATTCTAATGTGTCAAAAGGGGTCATTGGGACTCCCTAGGGGTCCTAGTACACTTTATCATGTTTTAGGACCCCTAGGAAGTCCCCATGACCCCTTTTGACATATTAGAATGCTCAAGTGTGTGATCAAGGGTCGTAGGACCCTTTCAGACACACTTGAGCATTCCAATGTGTCAAAAGGTGTCATGGGGACTTCCTAGGGGTCCTAACACATGATAAAGTGTATTAGGACCCCTAGGGAGTCCCAATGACCCCTTCTGACATATTGGAATGCTCAAGTGTGTCTTAAGGTGTCCTACGACCCCTTAAGACACACTTAGCATTCCAATGTGTCAAAAGGGGTCATGGGGACTTCCTAAGGGTCCTAACAGGTGATAAGGCATAATAGCACCCCTATGAAGTCCCAATGATCCCTTTTGACACATTGGAATGCTCAAGTGTGTCTTAAGGGGTCTTACGACCCCTTAAGACATAGTTGAGCATTCTAATGTGTCAAAAGGTGTCATTGGGACTCCCTAGGTGTCCTTATGAATGATAAGGCATACAAGGACCTCTAGGGAGTCCCCATGATAACTTTTGCCACATTGGAATGCTCAATTGTGTCTTAAGGGGTCTAAGGACCCCTTAAGACACATGTGAGGGTTCCAATGTGGCAAAAGGGGTCATGGGGACTCCGTAGGGGTCCTAGCACATGATAAGGTGTACTAGGAATCCTAGGGAGTCCCCATGACCCCTTTTGACACATTGGAATGCTCAATTGTATCTTAAGGGGTCCTACAACCCCTTAAGACATACTTGAGCATTCCAATGTGTCAAAAGGGGTTGTGGGGACTTCATAGGGGTCCTAACGCATGATAAAGCATACTAGGACCCCTAAGTACTCCCCATGACCCCTTTTGACACATTGGAATGCTAGAGTGTGTCTAAAGGGGTCCTACAACCCCTCAAGACACACTTGAGCATTCTAATGTGTCAAAAGGGGTCATGGAGACTTCCTATGGTTCCTAACACATTATAAGGTTTATTAGGACCTCCAAGGAGTCCCCATGACCCCTTTTAACACATTGGAATGCCCAAGTGTGTCTTAAGGTATCTTAGGACCACTTCAAACACACTTGAGCCATCTAATGTGTCAAAAGGGGTCATTGAGACTCCCTAAGGGTCCTAATGTCTGATAAGGCATACTAGGACCCCTAGGGAGTTCCAATGACCCCTTTTTGACACGTTGCTATAATACCCCAAAATTGGCACCTATTTAATTTTATCAATTTTGGTGCATTATCCAAAGTCCTAGTTCCCTAGGCAATTTTCTCTCTCCTGCTTGACTTAATTTGACTTGATGTCAATTGCAAAGACCATAAATTGCAATAATCAAACACTAAAATTAATTCCTAAGTCTCTTTGACTTTATTAGCTAAATTATCTCTATGATACATTAATTTAATTGTAAAGTCCTATGTGCTTTCTAATTAAATTAAAAATCTACCCTCTTTAGCTAATTACCCTTGAAAGGAATTAATAAATATTTAGTTAATTGAATGGACACCTCTTTATTTGAATTTAATAATTCAAATTACTCGAAAGGTCACCTCCCCACATGTGGCAAATTCCATTCTTTTAATTAAATAATTCATACCTTTTTGTCTCAAAGGGGAATGAAGAGTCAGGAGTTTCAAATCAAGAAACTCTTCATTCCTCTCCCGAGCTTTTCTATTTAATGAACCTCTTTTTCTCATTCAAAAGAGCAATTTTTGAGAGCATCCTTACTATAGCATTTTTTAGTCTCATATTTCATTATTTTCAAAGCTCTTTTATTGCATTATCTAGTTTAATTTCTCATATTAGTGTAATTGCATTTCACATTTAGATTAAATTTGCTTACTTGTTCTTAGTCTAATATCATCTTTATTTCAAAATCAACTAAAAATCTGCATTTCATATTTATTTCAAAGTTTTCTAGATTAATTGCATTCATTCTTAGCTTAGTTTCATCTTGCTCATCTTTATTTTCTTTCAAATCCTCCATTGTTGAATTGGTCTCCCAGCTGTTGGCTCTTGTTCTGAGAGTATTCAAACACCCCATTCACATAGGAGGCAACAGGTCGCCTCACCATGGAATTTGGATTGAGTTCTTCATACTCTCTCTCAAATTCTATCAAGTGAATAATGAACATGTTGTGTTGTTCTTGATTTAGAGGTCACATTCAGTCACATACATTTTGGCGCCCACCGTGGGGCAGAAAAGATCAATTTCTGGCCTCATTCTTGATTGGTTTTTCAATTTTAGTGTTGGTTTCAGGCCTTGTACGGCTATTTACAATCTGAAAACCCTATAATATAGTAATGGATGGATAGAATGATGAATCCTATTTCCCATGCTTTTGTTTTGGTTGATTTTTATTGAGAAATGAATAAGTTATGATCATTTTGGTGAAATTGGGTATTTGCAGATTTGAGATTCTCTGAATACAGTCAGATTGAAATATCTGGTACGGACAAATTATGAAGAATCAGGATCTCTAATAATATTCATTGGAAATATATGTTAATTAGCTTTCATTTCCTTTTTGTTTGAGTCATTTTCATGCAGATTTGTGAAAGTTATGGACGTTTGACTGAAAACTAGTTTTTAATAATCTGCATTGGAGTTGCAGGCAATGATTTATTCTTAGAAAATGATTTATGAATGAGAAAAATAAATGGCTTAGATATTTAAAAACTATATTCATTAATAGTTACTTTGAAATTTTTTTGGTTTCATTTGGATTATTTTTGAGAAAGATATGTGATTCCCTAGGCAGGGTTTGGTGTTTTAAATCTGATTTATGACAGAAAAATTACAGTCTTGAAATGTTATTGGTTGGGGAGCCAAATTGAATCATAAGACCTTGTAATCTTGGGAAATAGTAGTTCTTGATGTTGGATAAAAACTTAATTCTTTCCAGAAATTTTAATATTGTGATTTTATGGGTCAAATAAATCAATCTTTAAAGACTGTCTTGAAGACAACAATGTTACATATCTTACTTTTTGCCATTGATTTGTCTTGATTCTATACTTTTGGATGTGTGCTAAATGATGGATTGCAGATCTTTGGACCTAAGGTGAGTTCTTAAAGTCTCTATAACATTTGGACTTTGGGCATAAAATTAATCTCTCATGTGTTTGGCTTGAGTGTTTACATGCTTTCATAGAACACATTTCAATTGATGCTCTTAATGGGAAATGAATAAACATAGATTTTCTTTCATACAAGTTTATGTAAGTGAATGCTTGTGTTTAAACATTAAGTAATTCTTGGTTTCAAATATCAAAATATCTCATTGAGTAATTGAGGACATGGATTCATTCCTTGTTTACATGAAGAGTTAAATGCACCACTTTGTGGACTCACTTCATGTTTACTTGGAAAGTTAAATATTCCATGATTCAAACCCTCTTGCACTTATGAGTAGTATTGATTAGCAGTCTTAGATTACTTGTGATTGATCTAGATTGCTATCTTGGGTTATTGGACTCCCTTATCCACCGGCCCCTCATTTCCGCCCTGTGGTTGCAATCTCAGCGCCACATTAAAGGGGAGGGGTCTATAGGAAAGAAGCGTTAATTGTTCCACTTGGCAACCCTTTTGTGCTTTTTGGAACTCACTTGTTTTCTAGGGTGTGGACTCACTTTGAGTTTGTGTGAGGAGTTAAATGCACCACTTTGTGGACTCACCTCACATTTACTTGAAGGGTTAAATGCACCACTTTTAGTGCTTCCCAATACTTTTTGATAGAGAATTACTTACTTTTTTATTTTTAGAAGGCCTGCTTGGGGATTTCATCACCTCAAGGGACGACCTTAACTCCCATGTTCTGGCGGAGTATAAATATCAGGAGGTGAATCCAAAGACACCTCTCTTGGGAATGAGTTAGATTTCACTCTTGGCTAAGTCTCAAAGAACTTTATACCTTTGAGAAGTGAAGGAGGAGATTTGGGTTACCGTCTCCCCCCGGCTGTGTGATTTCAAATTCTTCTCATCTACGGATTTGTGCCTCACATACCTTGCGTATATCAAGGACTCCCTTTAGAAAAGCCATGTATATCCTTGTAGACAACTTGCTAGGATGTTGTTGTGTTTTAAGTGCCTGCTAAAACATTCTCAAGAACATACACAAGTAGAGTCCTTAGGGAGTAGAAATACTAAGTCACTATTCTTGTTCATGCGCAAGGTTGCTTTGTCCCTTGCCCATTGCTTGAAGACTGTTTGCTTGAACTCCTTGATTGCTGTCTTATGTGCTTGATCAATGACATAAATCTGATTTGCCTTCTGTCCATGATTTGTTTTTCTATTTTCCTATCGTTCACCGTCAGAAACTAGTTGTCTTGAGTTAGGAATCGATTGATCTTTGCTTTGACTCGTATTGTCTCTCATTAGTCTACCTTATCTCATTGTGCCTCTTGTACCTTGTGTTGCAATTGTCTTATCTCGGCTATTCTAGCCATCTCTTTTTGACAATTCATACCAGGTTCATCTTGCATCTTGGCTATTCTAGCCATTTATTTCCTTTTCATTATCTTTGAGACAGAGTCTAGCTTTATCCTGAATCTTTTCTCATTACATCTTTGTCTATGACTGTCACGACTTGAAGTAGCAAGACTTATCCCATTCAGAATGCTGATCAAGATAGAAGCAAACCTCATAATCAAGACATAGGTCATCTTGAATCTGCTGCAAAATCTAAACTTCATGAGGAATCCTCACATTCTTCGTCATTCCAAAAGTATTACAATCCATTGTTTCAGATACAGTCTGACTTACTATTTCAAGAATATTATAACCCATTGTTTGAAGACCAGCAAGACTCTGAAGGGTCACTTTCTAAAATTAAACCTACTAATCCTTTTGAACCTATCAACTCTTTCACGATCTCTCATAATACTACCAACAAGATGGGAGATCCAAAACCTTCAAAGTTGGTTTTCAATCTCAGCTCTAACATGCCAAAACCTTCAAAGTTGGTTTTCAATCTCAGCTCTAACATGCCAAAACCCTCAAAGTCTATCTTTAATCTTAGCTCTAGCATGCAAACAGTCAATGCCACTGAGAAGGCTACAACAGAAGCTCAACCGCCTTCTAGATTTGCTAGAAACAAACCTTGGATCCCTCACTGTGACATGATCATTGCTCCAGGGAGTGAGGATACTCCTAAACCCAAAACTCCCTTTGTCTTGTGAGGCCCTGCACCTCCCTCTTATAACTCCACACAGTCTCCAGCTTGTGTGAATGCTATCACTTGATCTCATGCAAAGATTGTTCTCAAAGGTCCTGAACCTTCGACATCCAGACCAAAACTATCTATGGATAAAGCCCTCACTAAGGCAGACATCCACAAAGATCTTGATCTCGACTAGTTTCAATCTATGGTGGGTCATTTGACCTCACCTCATTATTTATCCTTCCCTGAAGAAGATGATCACTCTCCAAGCCATCTGCATGATGCTCCCCTACACACTGAAGTTATGACAGGCCCCAAGAGTATCCCCCATGTCCTCATTGACAATAGTGCTAGCCTAAATACTTGCTCTGCTAAGATGCTTACCCAAGCGACAGATAGTTTTGTTCCTGCCAATAGAGAGTCCACTGAGTTCTATGATGCCAAGCTAAAAGAAATAGAAAAGACCCTGAAGATCAAAGATATTGGCATGGGGGAATATCAGATTGAGTCCATCTTGTCTTTGACAACTCTCCCTCCATCTCCACATTCCTATGAGGAACCTTCTGAAGATAGATTTGGTATTGGCTATCAGAGCGATGAGCTTGACCAACCTAGCTACAGCTTTCACTCATGCAAGGATTCAGATAATGAAGAAACACAGATTCAGCCTATGACACATGAAAGATCTTTGAATGTTCAAAATTCTGATTCAGACTACCAGAAAGAGTCTTATCTACCTTCTCAAGTGCTTCAGGAACATGATTTTGGTCCTCACCAGGAGGATTTTATACACTCTACTGAACAGATTTCTACTACTGCAGCTACTACTAAATATGTCACTGCCTCTAATGGCACACATACTGATTGGGAGCAACTGTTGGATGCTTCCCTTATCTTTGGTATGCCTCAAGGTATGCCTATTCTAGATTGTTCTACCACTTCTATTGTTGAACAAAATCCTACTACTGCCGACTCCAATGGCACACATACTGACTGGGAGAAACTATTGGATGCTTCTCTTCTCTTGGGTATGCCTCAAGATATGCCTATTCCAGATTACTCTACTGCTTCTACTACTAAACAAGATCCTGTTGTTGAAGACACACTTCCTATGTTAGATGACAACAATGAAGAAAGTCTATCTCCAACTATGTCTCTAGCTGAATGGGACTCCATATCAGATGCTACTACAGAGATACTAGTTGATGCTATGCACTTATATGCTAGTCTTAAGAACTCAGAAAGAGGAGAAAGTTATGATCCTCCAGATCAAGCTATTGATGATGATCCTTTCCACCCTCCTGTGGAGATCATTCCTATGCCTCCTAGGCCATCTGTTCCAAGTTATACTCCTACTACTCCTACAAATCATGGGTATGTAAGACCCCATTCTATTACAGCTTCATGGAATATTGGTAGATCCAGAATTGAAATGGTTCCTATTTGTGCACTCTTACCACCTGAAAGGGGACCTAACTCTCAGAATAGGTTATCTTGGTTAGGCTCACATAATATTCCTCCAAACTTATCTGACTCTTCTAAGATGATTCACAATCAACAATGCTCAATGGAAGATTACTTTCTTGATCTACCTGATGCATTCATGAATGATCAGGATGATATTGATATATTTGCACTTGAGCCCATCCCATTGACTTTTCTTCCCCCTTCATCTCCCAGAAAAGTGGCTCATCCACTTCCATTTCCACCTCTCCACCTGAACCAGTCATATAAGCCATTTTCATCCACAATTCCTGAGTCTTTTGGAAGTAACTTGGATGTACAACATAAAAATAAAAATAATGAGAATCTACTTATATCTCAAGGTCACCATGTCCCATCTAATCGACATGTGACTATGAAGAAAGGAAAGAAACAAAGGTGTTCAAAAGACCGCAAAGGTCCTCAAAAAGAAGAAGACAATCAAAAGCCAAAAAATAAAATAAAAAATGGATCTCAAAATCCATTCTATAGGCATTGTCATCAAAAGCACCTCAAAGTAAAGAAGAAAAAAATCAAAAGCTATGTGGATTCCAAAGAAAGAAAAAATCAAAGTTGTCATTCGACCTTCCAAAATTCTCATGCTTCCCTCCATTCCATCACCCTTGCCTCTCATACTTTACACTCTTCACTTCATCTTGCCTTGTCCCAAAGTGCGTATCAGCATCTCCTCATTGCTAATGACATGATTAAGAGAAATCCAGAATGTACTCTCCCTAAGCGTTTAGAGCATGGGAAATCCAATAAATAGTTAAGGTGTGTCCATGAGGATGTTTGTGGGTCTCACTTAAGTGGTCTTTCCTTGACTATGGATCTCTTAACTATTGGACACTACTGGTTGGATCTCCTATTACTGCTACAACATCTGGTTCTGATTCTGCAACTTCTCAGCTGGCTACTACTACAAATGATTGTGTTTCCAGAGATCACCACTGAAGGAGAGAAACTCAAAGAGCCCATCAACGCTCTTAATCTAAAGAAGTTCTATAGCTGACATTCTCTATGTGCTCACGTACATACTTATTGATCCTGAAAAAAATCCAAAAATTGATATATTGCAAAAAATCCTAAAAATTGCAAAATGTCCTGAAAAAATGATCATCTTAGTGAAAACCTAGCAAACAGGCGCTTTGATGTATCTATTATCCTGGTGAAAACCTGGTAAACAAGCGCCTTGATAATACAAAAAAAAATAGAAAATGTGAAAAATACAAAAAAAATGAAAAGATCAAAAATACAAAAAAATGAAATATTGAAAAAAAATACAAAAAAATTTTTAAAAAAGAGAAAAGTACAAAAAAAATTGAAAAAGAGAAAAATGTGCCATTGATGAAAACCTGGTAAACAGGCGTCATGGTAGCAAAAATAGAATCTCTGCCAAGATGGTGAAAACCTGGTAAATAGGTGCCTCTTGTTTCCTAAAGCTGCATCTCATGTCAGCATCACTTGGCTCTTAGTTTCCTGCTTTAGTTTCCTTCCTTTCCTACTTTAGTTTGCTTCCTTTGTTTCCTGCTTTAGTTTGCTAGCTCATGCCTTTGCTTTCAGTGTCTTCGAGATTTTTCTCGACTCTTCATGGATTGGAACTGGTCATACTTGGGGGCACCTACCTGGTCTAGGGGGCATTGTCCTATCACTTTCAGAAACTCTTTTGAGCATTGGTCGCGAGTGGTTCTCACTGTGCCTGCCTACTGATACCTAGCTTTCGTTCGATCTCTCTTCTTCGAGATTTCTCCCTTTTATCAATCACCAGTGATTCTCACTACGTCTACCTACTGTCATTATCTCATTGAGACTTTGAACATTATCTTTTCGAATTGTCTTCAATCTGCTTGAACACGAACTTGAACTGAAACTTAAACTAAATGTGTGTTCCTTTGAGGCTTGCTGAGCTTTGTTTTCTTTGAGTGATTGTTTGTTTTCTTTCTTTGCTTTCTGCTTGTTGGTTTAGTTCCAATGATCCAAAGAATTCATTTAAGAGGGGTGTCTGTCTGTAAGAGCCTCTATCTCGTATTGGATGGCCATGCGTACCTTGAATCCTTTTATATGGATGCCTTGGTGAGGTTGGTTCTTCTCCTTATCTTTTGAGTGACTTCTTTTGCTACATTTGGAATTGCTAACGCTCATCTTGCTAAGTGAATGTAGGGATCACTGCGAGCACTCTTTGGCAAAAGAAAGATCTCTCACATGTTTGGTGTGTTTGTTTGCAAGAGACATTTAGGTCATTCTATAAAATGTGCTTTGATGCTTATGTTAACTTGCTAAATTAAAAGGAATAGGTGTTCAGGTCATTCTGGCTTCTTGTGCCTTAATGCTTACACCTCATTCCAAAAAATTTAAGACTTATGTCATATTCATATTCTCATGTTGGGGAGAATTTTATGGCATCTTGCAATTGTCCTGTGCTTAAACGAACTCAATGATGATAAATACGATGAGTCCAACAGCCAAGTCCGGAGGATTGCATTTGTTCATCCTAGGCCTGCATTTAGACTTGCATCTTTCATTCTAGGCTTGCATTTGGAGCGCTTACTTGTTGCTCTCTTGATTGCTTTCTTTTGGATCTACTCATCAAAGGTTCTCATCTTTTGTCCCAGTCTCATCTTGGCTGCATCCTTTTTCGGGATCGAAATCAAAATCTGACATCTCTAAGTGGCTCAAAATCGCGTTTTAAATATTGAACTCCTTCTGGATTGGATGCTTGTGCAGTCAACCTTCTGGCGTCATTTTCTTGCCAGATCCTCATCTTTACATCATGTTCTTGAGATCTTTGCTTCTTTTCATCAAAGTCAATTCAAGTCAAATTTAGTCAACTCTGGTCAAACTTGGTCAACAGGACCTCTACTTTTCTCTGATTCACTTCTGTAGCTTCGTGAATCTAGTCTAATTGCTTTTGCTCTGCAATCTCTTATCATTTATCATCCTTCTGACATGTCATCTTTCAATTTCACTCCCGAGGGGGCAGGATGATTACATCATTTGAATCTTGTCGAATCTATTCTTGAATCAGTCTGATTTGAATCATCAATCCTCATTGCTAGGGGCATCTTCACGCCTCACATCTTGTCATCTAGAAATCTATCTTTTAGGTATCTGAGCAATCTAACTCGGATCCTCAAGGGACAAACTTCATTCTAGAGATGGTTCTTGAAATCTTTTGGGTATTGGGGCAATCTAACCCTAATTCCTGGGAGTCAAGCTTTGTTCTGGAGATGACCCTTGAAATCTCTTTTAGACCGTTATCTGGGCAATCTAACTTGGGTCTCGGAGGACTAAGCTTCGTATTGGGGCAATCTAACCCTGATTCAGAGATAGTCCTAAATCTGCATCTTCATCAATTGGTATTGGGGCAATCTAACCCCGATTCCGGTTCTCTTTTAAGATCGTTGTCTTCGCAATCTAACTTAGACTTCAAAAAATTCATGCTTTGATCTGCTTTCATCTGTCACTTCAGACTATTCTTTGAATCAACGCGTTGTTCGCACATCAATTCAAAGAGGGGCAAATGTAATACCCCAAAATTGGCACCTATTTAATTTCATCAATTTTGGTGCATTATCCAAAGTCCTAGTTCCCTAGGCAATTTTCTCTCTCCTGCTTGACTTAATTTGACTTGATGTCAATTGCAAAGACCATAAATTGCAATAATCAAACACTAAAATTAATTCCTAAGTCTCTTTGACTTTATTAGCTAAATTATCTCTATGATACATTAATTTAATTGTAAAGTCCTATGTGCTTTCTAATTAAATTAAAAATCTACCCTCTTTAGCTAATTACCCTTGAAAGGAATTAATAAATATTTAGTTAATTGAATGGACACCTCTTTATTTGAATTTAATAATTCAAATTACTCGAAAGGTCACCTCCCCACATGTGGCAAATTCCATTCTTTTAATTAAATAATTCATACCTTTTTGTCTCAAAGGGGAATGAAGAGTCAGGAGTTTCAAATCAAGAAACTCTTCATTCCTCTCCCGAGCTTTTCTATTTAATGAACCTCTTTTTCTCATTCAAAAGAGCAATTTTTGAGAGCATCCTTACTATAGCATTTTTTAGTCTCATATTTCATTATTTTCAAAGCTCTTTTATTGCATTATCTAGTTTAATTTCTCATATTAGTGTAATTGCATTTCACATTTAGATTAAATTTGCTTACTTGTTCTTAGTCTAATATCATCTTTATTTCAAAATCAACTAAAAATCTGCATTTCATATTTATTTCAAAGTTTTCTAGATTAATTGCATTCATTCTTAGCTTAGTTTCATCTTGCTCATCTTTATTTGCTTTCAAATCCTCCATTGTTGAATTGGTCTCCCAGCTGTTGGCTCTCTTTCTGAGAGTATTCAAACACCCCATTCACATAGGAGGCAACAGGTTGCCTCACCATGGAATTTGGATTGAGTTCTTCATACTCTCTCTCAAATTCTATCAAGTGAATAATGACCATGTTGTGTTGTGCCTGATTTAAAGGTCACATTCAGTCACATACAATTGCAACACTAAAGTATTTCTTAATGGGTCTTAGGACACCATAAGACATATTTGAGCATTCCATTGTATCAAAATGGGTCATGGGGACTCCCGAGGGGTCCTAACACGTGATAAGGTATACTAGGACCCCTAGGGAGTCCCCATGACCCATTTTGACATGTTGGAATGCTTAAGTGTGTCTTAAGGGGTCCTAAAACCCCTTAACACACACTTGAGCATTCCAATGTGTTAAAAGGGGTCCCCCCTTAAGACACACTTGAGCATTCCAATTTGTCAAAAGGGGTCATGGGGACTTCCTAGGGGTGCTAATGCATGATAAGATGTACTTGGACCCCTAGGGAGTCCCCATGACCCCTTTTGACACATTGGAATGCTAAAGTGTGTGTAAAGGGGCCCTAACAACCCTTAAGACATAGTTGAGGGTTGCAATGTGTCAAAAGGGTTGATGGGGACTCCCTAGGGGCCATAGTCTACATTATGACACATTAGGACCCTTAGAGAGTCTCAATGATCTCTTTTGACACATTGGAAGGCTCAAGTGTGTCTGAAAGGGTCCTAAGGCCCCTTAAGACACACTTGGGCATTCCAATGTGTTAAAAGGCATCATGGGGACTCCCTGGAGGTCCTAATATGCCTTATCACACGTTAGGATCCCTAGAAAGTCCCAATGGCCCCTTTTGACAAATTATAATGCTCAAGTGTGTGTTAAGGGGGGAACCTTTTTGACACATTAGAATGCTCAAGTGTGTGTTAAGGGGTTGTAGGACCCCTTAAGACACACTTAAGCATTCCAATATGTAAAAATGGGTCATGGGGACTCCCTAGGAGTCCTAGTATACTTCCTATGGGTCCTAATGCATGATAAGGTGTACTAGGACCCCTAGGGAGTCCGCATGACCCCTTTTGACACATTGGAATTCTCAAGTGTGTTGAAAGGGGTCATGGAGACTCTCTAGGGGTCCTAGTAGACCTTATCATGTGTTACGAACCCTAGGATGTCTCCATGACCACTTTTGACACATTGGAATGCTCAAGTGTGTTTAAAGGGTTCATAGGACCCCTTAAGGCCATTTGAGCATTCCAATTTGTCAAAAGGGGTCATGGGGACTTCCTAGGGGTTCTAAGGCATGATAACACATATTAGGACCCCTAGGGCATCCGCATGACCCCTTTTGACACATTGGAATGCTGAAGTGTGTCTAAAGGGGTCCTAAGACCCCTTAAGACACACTTGAGGGTTGCAATGTGTCAAAAGGGGTGATGGGGACTCCCTAGGGGTCGTAGTCTACCTTATGATGCATTAGGAACGTTAGGGAATCTCAATGACCCCTTTCCACACAATGGAAGGCTCAAGTGTGTCTGAACGGGTCCTCAGACCCCTTAATACACACTTTGGCATTCCAATGTTTTAAAAGGGGTCTTGGGTACTCCCTAGAGGTCCTAGTACACCTTATCACGTGTTAGGATCCCTAGGAAGTTGTGATGGCCCCTTTTGACAAATTAGAATGCTCAAGTGTGTGTTAAGGAGGGACCCCTTTTGACACATTAGAATGCTCAAATGTGTTAAGGGGTTGTAAGACCTCTTAAGACATACTTAAGCATTTCAATGTGTCAAAATGGGTCATGGGGACTCCCTAGGGGTCCTAGTATACTTCCTAGGGGTCCTAATGTGTGATCAGGTGTACTAGGACCCCTAGGGAGTCACCATGACCCCTTTTGACACATTGGAATTCTCAAGTGCATCTTAAGGGGTTATAGGACCTATTAAGACACACTTGAATATTCCAATGTGTCAAAATGGTCCATGGGGACTTCCTAGGGGTCCTAGAGGTGTATTAGGTCCCCTAGGGAGTCACCATGACACCTTTTGACACATTGGAATGTTCAAGTGTGTCCGAAGGGGTCCTAAGACCCCTTAAGACACACTTTACCTTTCCAATGTCTCAAAAGGGTTCATGGGGATTTCCTAGGTGTCCTAATAAATGATAAGGTTATCTAGGACACCCAAGGAGTCCCCATGACCTTTTTTCGCACATTGGAATGCTCATGTGTTTCTAAAGGTGTCTGAGGACTCCTTAAGACATAGTTGAGCATTCAAATGTGTTAAAATGGGTCATGGGCATTCCCTAGGGGTCATAATGCGTGATAAGGTGTACTAGGACCCCTAGGGAGTCCCCATGACCCCTTTTGACAAAATGGAATGCTCAAGTGTGTCTTAAGGGGTCCTCAGACCCCTTAAGACACACTTCAACATTCCAATGGGTCAAGAGGGGTCATCAGGACTCCCTAGGGGTCGTAACATGTGATAAGGTGTACAAGGACACCTAGGGAGTCCCCATGACCCCTTTTGATAATTTAGAATGCTCAAGTGTGTCTTAAGGAGTCCTACGAACCCTTAAGACACACTTGAGCATTCCAATGTGTCAAAAGGGGTCATGGGGAATTCATAGGGGTCCTAATGCATGATAAGGCATACTAGGAACCCTAGGGAGTCCCCATGACGCCTTTTGACACATTGGAATGCTAGAGTGTGTCTTAAGGGGTCCTAGGACCCCTTAAGACACACTCTAGCATTCCAATGTGTCAAAAGGGGTCATGGGGACTCCCTAGGGTTCCTAGTATGCGTTATCATGCATTAGGGGTCCTAACATGTGATAAGGTGTACTAGGACCCCTAGGGAGTCCCCATGTCTACTTTTAACACATTGTAATACTCAAGTCTATCTTAAGGGGTCCTAGAACCCCTTCAGACACAATTGAGTGTTCCAATGTGTCAAAAGGGGTCATTGGGACTCCCTAGGGGTCCTAGTACACCTTATCATGAGTTAGGACCCCTAGGAAGTCCCCATGACCCCTTTTGACACATTGGAATGCTGAAGTGTCTCTTAAGGGGTCGTAGGATGCCTTCAAACATACTTGAGCATTCCAATGTGTCAAAAGGGGTCATCTGGACTTCCTAGGGGTGTTAACACGTGATAAGGTGTACTAGGACCCCTAGGGAGTCTCCATAACCCCTTTTGACACATTAGAACACTCAAGTGTGTCTTAAGGGTTCCTAGGACCCCTTAAGACACACTTGAGCATTCCAATGTGTCAAAAGGGGTCCTGGGGACTTCTTAGGGGTCCTAATGTGAGATAAGGTGCATTAGGACAACTAGGGTATCCCCATGACCCCTTTTGACACATTGGAACACTCAAGCATGTTCGAAGGGGTCCTACGACCCCTTAAGACACACTTGAGCATTCCAATGTGTCAAAAGGGGTCATGGGGACTCCCTAGGGATCCTAACATGTGATAAGGCATACTAGGACACTTAGGGAGTCCCCATCACCCCTTTTGACACATTGGAACACTCGAGTGTGTCTGAAGGGGTCCTATGACACCTTAAGACACACTTGAGCATTCAAATGTGTTGAATGGGGTCATTGAGACTTCCTAGGGGTCCTAATGCATGTCAAGGTGTACTAGGACCCCTAGGGAGTCCCCATGACCCCTTTTGACACATTGGAATGCTCAAGTGTTTCTTAAGTGGTCTTATGACCACTTAAGAAACACTTCAGCATTCCAATGTGTCAAAAGGGGTCATGGGGACTCCCTAGGGGTCCTAGTACACCTTGACACGTGTTAGGACCTCTAGGGAGTCCCCATGACCCCTTTTGACACATTGGAACCCTCAAGTGTGTCTTAAGGTGTCCTAACAAATGATAAGATGTACTAGGACCCCAATGAAGTCCCCATGACCCCTTTTGACACATTTGAACCCTCAAGTGTGTTTGAAGGGGTCGTACGACTCCTTTAGACACACTGGAGGGTTCATATGTGTCTAAAATGATTATGTGGAGTTTCTAGTGGTCCTAGTAGGCCTTATCACTCATTAGGACCCCTAGGAAGTCCCTATGATCACTTTTGACACATTGGAATTCTCAAGTGTGTCTGAAGTGACCCATTTGGACACATGTTAAGGACCCCTAGGAAGTCCCCATTACCCATTTTGACACATTCGAATGCTCGAGTGTGTCTGAAGCAACCCCTTCAGACACACTCAAGAATTCCAATGTGTCAAAAGGGGTCACATAGACTTCCTAGGGGTCCTAACGCGTGATAAGGCATACTAGGACCCCTACGAAGTCTCGGTAACCCCTTTCAACATACAATTTAAATATTATGATCTATAAAGTTTATATATATATATATATATATATATATATATATATATATATATATATATATATATATATATATATATATATATATATATATATATATATATATATATATATATATAAAAGATATTATTATATAAAATATATATTAATATATAATTATATCTATAATACATATTAAAAAATATATAAAATATTTACATAATACCCCTCAAACATTTTATATATATATATATATATATATATATATATATATATATATATATATATATATATATATATATATATATATATATATATATATATATATATATATATATATATATATATATATATATATATTTAAGTTCGTTAAATATATTTATATACAATACATATTAATATAAAAAATTATATTAATATAAAATATATATTAATATATAATTATATATATAATATTGTGTGTGAGTGATTTACACCTTCATGAAATAACAAGATTTAAAAGACAATTACACTATTCAAAGAAAACTAATCTAAATAATGCACAATTAATCTAAATATCTCATGGATCTCTAAAATAAATTGGTAAATGAGGCTCTCAGCTATGATCCACACTAGTGACACTCTAAAGATGAGAATTAAGCTATATGATATGCAAATTTAGATCTATTCTATCAAATTCTAGCTTTATTTGATGAACAATCTACTATGATCAATGCAATTTAAGCTAATTAGCAATGACAAATGATAAGTGAGTGATATGGATGGAAATTGACAGAGCTTTGCTGCAATTCAAAGATATGGAGTGGATGCATTATGCTTCTAAATGCCTTCAATATATAGGATTTTCCCAAGGGTAGGGGGTAGAGTGAGATAACCATGGTTATGCTTGGGTAAGGTCAATTGGCTTTGCTTTGTCCATAAATGGGGGGACAAACATTTAAATGGTTTCAAAAGGCTGGACCATTTCAACAAAAGTGAGTGATTTGTGTCCATTTTGTCTCCTTTTTGCTTTGTTGAGGGAAATTATGATTTATTAATTAATTAAAGTAATTAAATTTAGCCATGAAGGGTAAGATGTTCATTTTGATTTTTGCTTTCAACAACTATGTCATTAATTGAATTTAATCAATTTTGTAGTGTTTTTCCCATTTTCAAGCTTTATTTAATCATTTAATCATTTAATTGAATTTTCCTTTGATTTGAATTGCCTTTGTTCCATTTATTGATTTTTCATGCTATTTTGATGACTTGATGCACCTTTTGATTGATTTAAGCCATTTGCCAATTTTCCGTGTCTACAAATATATATTAAAAAATTTACATAATACCCCTTAATACCCCTTAAACGTTATATATATATATATATATATATATATATATATATATATATATATATATATATATATATATATATATATATATATATATATATATATATATATATATATATATATATATATATATATATATAATTTGTACATATATTTATATAATATAAAATATATATGACATACAATTTCAAACCCCTAAGATATTATAATATAAAATATATAAATTAATATATAATTATATATATAATACACATTTAAACATTATATACAAAAGTTCAATTTTTTCATATACTTCAGTTGTTTTTTCATACTTAGCAAAATTGGGTACCCGATTTTTCCGATTTCAAAAAGTTCAAATTTTTCATATACTCCCGTCATTTTTTCATACTCGACAAAATTGGGTACCCGATTAGGCTTGTGCTTTGGTGGCAAGTTTTCCCAAGTGTACTGACACCCAAGCCTACTAAAAAGTCAACAAGCGCTTTCATGCACTTTTGGACGAGTGAAAAGTGAATATTTTTCACATCGCCACTTTTTGGCCCCTCATGATCTTGTACATACCCTATATGAAAGTACATATAGATTATGAAAGACCCAAACCTAAATATCTTGGTCTTGTCATGCGTGATTGCCCTAATGTTGTCCATCAACTGTGCGTGCAAGATCTCACACAAGTTGAATTCTCCATTTTCTCTCACCAATCTAATGGCTACAAGAATAATGGTTGCAGACACACAATTGACCATGTTTTCATGTTGAGATCTGATGCAAGGCACGAGACAAAAAATGGCACAACCTAATGATCCAAGCCTTCTGAACACATGCGGAAGAAAATAAATAAAACATTGAGAGAGAGAATGCAAAACCTTTCATATATTTTCATCAAATAGAATGATACATGCCGGGCTGTCAGGCCTTCTCGGTTACGGCCAGATATTACAATGAGTTACATAAGTCCTCAAACATGTGAGGATCTGACAAAATCTCTAATTCTATCTCCTATCCCCAAAAACTACCTCCTAAGATACAACCAAACAATTACATTTATACAAGAAGCTACCAAACTTAGTCGGCCTTCAGATCCACAATCAATGGAAGGAATAGCTAGATCTAGGACTGCACACTTCCAAATGATGGATTCCAAAATTAAATCTATGACCCATAATAAATGCACCAGTTGACTCAACAAGAAGTCAAAATAAACTACTCAGTAAGCAAGGATGACCTAGCAACAGACAAGCATTGTCGAGGGCCAGTGAAATAACCGATCGCCCAGGAGGTAACCGAACACACTCGGTAACCAAAGGAAACTGACCAAATACCAACAAACTCGATCAATGAAGGAACCAAGCAACACAGACAAACTCCAAAATGAATTTGGTGACACAGGATTGTCAAGGACCCAAGATGCTCCTGCATTAGACACCTAGGGTTATTTTGAAAATTATTCTCTGAATCATTTGGTAGGTATGATCTGAGTTGTATCCAACTTAGACTGTGAAATCCATGAACTATCTTCCATCGGTCTATTGTTCCACTTTACCAGATATTCCATATCCTATTTTCCTCTTGTACTCTTGCCAAATCTTTCCTTCAAAATCTGTTCAACTTCTTCATTCTGCTTCTTAGGATATTCTACCGGTACTATAATTTCTTCATAAGGTTCACGATACTCATACAAATCAGCAATGTTGAAAATCGATGATATGTCCATGTCATCAGGTAACTCAATATCATATGCATTTCCACTATCAAATTTCTTCAAAATCTTGCAAGGTCAAAACTTTTTCATTGTCAGTTTCCCATATGTTCCAACAAGAAATCAACATTTCTTCAAATGAACCATCACTTCATCATTAACATCAAAAGTTTTATGTCTCCTTGATCTATTAGCTCTATCTTTGTATTTCTGATTATTATCTTCCAACTTTAGCTTCACATCTTCATGCAATGTCTTCATGTACTCAAAAAATTTTACTCCTTCAGCACTTCTCTTACTTTCAATAGCAATGTATCTCAAATTAGATATACCTCTTGGCTGTGTGTCATTCACAATCTCAAATGGTGTCTTTCTAGTACTCCTATTCATTGAATTATTGTATGAAAACTCTACTTGTGCTAACACAAAATCCCTATTACTAGGTGTGTCTCCAACTAAACATCTCAACAGATTTCCCAAAATTCTATTCACAACTTCAGTCTATCCATCGGTTTGTGGGTGAAATGTAGAACTATATTTCAACACAGTGCCAAATTTCTTCCAAAAGGTGTTCCAAAAGTATCCAACAAATTTAATCTCTCAGTCAGAGATAATACTCCTTGGTAATCCATGCAATCTGACAATTTCCTTAAAGAAAAGATCTGCTACATGTACTGCATCTGATGTCTTTCTACAAGGTATAAAATATGTCATCTTAGAAAATCTATCCACAACAACAAATATAGAATCATTACCTCTTAATTTCTTCGGTAAGCCAAGAACAAAATCCATACTGATGTCAATCCAAGGTTTCTCAGGAACAATAATCAGTACATACAATCCAATATTCTGACTTACTCCTTTTGCAACTTCACAAATTCCACAACTTTTCACAAATCTCTGAACATCTTTATACAACTGCAACCAATAGTACTTCTCCTTAAGAAAATTCCATGTTTTATCAATACCAAAATGTCCAGCCAAACCACTACTATGTTTCTCCTTTATCAAATTAGTTCTCGTTAATCCTCTCAGTATACATATATGAATGCCTTTAAAAAACATTCCTTCCTAAATAAAATATTCATCCCATTTAGTATCTTGTTGATCTTGAATAGGTTCTCTGCACTTTCTCCATGGCTTAGAAAAATCAGGGTCAAACTCATAAGAATCTCTCATCTAATCAAAACCAAGAACTTCAATTTTCATCTCGGTCATCAAAGATCTTCTTCTACTCAATGCATCAGCAACTCCGTTAGTGACTCCACTTTTATGTTTTATCACAAATCTGTAACTCTACAAATACTCAACCCATTTCATATGTCTCTAGTTCAACATATTCTGACTACCCAAATATTGTAAAGCCTTATGATCAGTATACAACACAAATTCACTCAGTATCAAATAATGTCTCCATGTCTTCAGTTCTTGAACAATAGCATAGAATTCTTGATCATAAACAAAATATTTCCTTGTAGCATCATTCAACTTTTCACTAAAGAAAGCAACAGGTTTACCTTCCTGACTTAGTACAACTCCAATTGCACTTTGACTTGCATCACATTCCACTTGAAATACCTTACTAAAATCACGTAATGCCAAAATAGGTAATTCAACAACCTTCTACTTTAGGGCCTCAAAAATTTTATCACTTCCATGTGTCCACTTGAACTCTCTTTTGTCTCCTCTAATGGACTTAGTCATAGCATTACAAATTGAAATGAAATTCCTTATAAACTTTCAGTAAAAACTTTCCAAACCATGAAATGATCTTACCTCACTAGCATTCATAGGTGTAGGCCAATTCAAAATAGCTTCAACCTTTTCAGGATCCATATTCAAACCATCAGCTGAAATAACAAATCCCAAATACACAATCTCCTGTTTCACGAATGAACACTTTTTCAGATTTATCAACAACTTTTCTTCTTTCAATCTCTACAAAACTTTTCTAACATGCAACAAATGTTCTTCTTTGGTCTTACTAAATATCAGAATATCATCAAGATATACAATCACAAAATTACCAAAGAATTTCTTCAAAACTTCATTCATCAGCCTCATAAAAGTACTCAGTGCATTAGTTAAACCAAAAGGAATAACCAAACACTCATACAAACCTTCTTTTTTCTTGAAAGAAGTCTTCCATTCATCTCCTTCTCTGATTTTGATATGATGATACCCACTTTTCAAATCAATTTTTGTGAGATACTTTGCTCTAGTCAAAATGTCCTTTATGTCATCCATTCTCAGTATAGGAAACCTATACTTCACTGTTATCTTATTGATTTCTCTAGAATCAGTACACATTCTCCACTCTCCATTCTTCTTTGGTGCCAATACAACAAGTACTGCACAAGGACTCAAACTTTCTCTAATCAAATCTTTCTCTAGCAACTCTTGAATCTGTTGGTTCAATTCTTGATTCTCAGTAGGTGTCAACTGATGAGGTGCCCTATTCGGTAAACTAGCTCTAGGGATTAGATCCATACAATGATCAATGCTTCTTTTCAGTGGAAAACCATTAGGTTCATTATCAGAAATGATATCACTATACTCGGTGAGTAACTTATCAATCTACTCAGGGACATTATCCTCTATTTTCTTACTCGGTTTGTTAGGAATCATAGCAAAACATACATCATTCCTTTTCAAAGAGCTAAAAAACTTTCTTCCTCCATCAAAAAAACTTTCACAGATGTGCAAACATTACTAACAGGTTCTTCCATCAAAGGTAACAAGATTTGTTTCTTTCCATTAGCCCAAATATTATACTTATGCAATCTCCCATCATATATAACATGTCTATCATATTGCCAAGGTCTACCCAACAAAATATGACAACAATCCATAGGCATGATATCACATAACACCTTATCTTAGTACTTTCCAATCTTCAAATTCACATAACATTGTTCACTTACTAGGAGTGTAAGATCATCTTTGATCCATGAAATCTGATAGGGCTTCAGATGTACCAACCTTTCCAACTACAATTTTGTGACCATCTCCTCAGATGCCAGATTCTCTGAGCTACCACTGTCAATGATTACCTTCCAAAATTTGTCAGAAACTCTACATCTGGTCTTGAACAAACTTTTCCTTATCGGATCTTCCTTCTTGCTTTCATTCCATGGTGCTCTCTTTATCATTAAGTTATTTTCTTTCTTAGGTTCATTCAGTGACTCTTCCTACACAAAAGCATTTCTACTACTACCAATCTTCTTACTAGCATGTGTACATTCAAAATATGTATGTCCTTCTTCTCCAAAATTGTAACAAGTTTCTCGTAAAGTTCCTCTACTATAACCACCTCGGTAGTTATTCCCTCTACCTTTAGATGAACTTTCACCTTTCCACTCGGTCTTGCCTTTGTCTAGATTTGTCTTTTCTAGTTGAAATCTACCATTTTCACCATTCGATCTACCTCTTCCTCTAGGACATCTACCACCTCGACCTCTTTGTCTTTGCTCATGTCTTTTGTTCAATTTATCCTCGGCCTTCAATGAAAATTGATAAGCCTCTTCAATGCTCTCCAACTTGACCATACTAATTTCCTCTTGGATAGAAACTCTCAAACCATTCAAGTATCTACCGATTCTTTCCACATCATCTTCATCATGTCCAGATCTGATATCTAATCTTTATAATTCCTCAGTATATTCCTTTATCAAGCTATCTTTCTATCTCAAACTTTGCATTCACTGAACTAGGTTAATCTGATAATCACAAGGTAAGAACTTTCCTTTCAACTTATTCACCATTTTATTCCATACCTTGATTTTGTTTTTTCCTTTCCTCTTCCTATCCAGCTGTAGATGTTCCCACCATAAGGATACATGAATTTTCAACTTTTTTCTTGTAATCTTCACCTTCTTGTCTTCAGGAATGTTTTCATACTCAAAATACTTTTCCATCTCGGTGATCCAGTCCACCAATTCATAAGAATCCAATTTTCCACCATACTTAAGAGGATTGAAATGTGGTGTAGACTTTAGACTTGTCAAAGCCTTCAAAAATATTTCTTCACCTTGATCCATAATAGGTGCAGTTCCTGCATTCTCCTGTTCTTCCTCAACTTCAGCATCACTAACATCTTCAATATGTCTACCTCTTCTTTGGGTTGTTTCAACAGCTTCTAACCTAGCAACAATCTGCCTTAGCATATCTACCAATCCTAGATCTACATCTCACCTCCCATGAACCATCTTGACAACCTTCTATAATCGCAGCTTAGATCACAATCTGCTACCCCACAACAATCAACTAGGGCTTCAAGAGGAACCTACAAACCTAGATCCGCACACCTAGATCAAGATCTCACCTCACTCTGATACCATTGGATGCAAGGTAGGGCCCAAGAGGGGCCAAACAATGGCATGCCCTAATGATCCAAGCCTTCTCAACACATGCGGAAGAAAATAAACACAATAGTGAGAGAGAGAGAATGCAAAAGATTTCATATATTTTCATCAAATATAATGATACATGCCGGGTAGTCAGGCCTTCCCGATTATGGCTAGATATTAAAATGAGTTACAGAAGTCCTCAAACATGTGAGGATCTTTCAAAATCTCTAATTCTATCTCCTATCCCCAAAAAATGCCTCCTAAGCTACATCCAAACAACTACATTTATACAAGAAGCTACCAACCTGAGTCAGCCTTCAGATCCACAATCAACAGAAGGAATGGTTAGATTTGGGACCACATGCTTTCCAATGATGGATTCCAACATTAAATCTATGACCCATAATAAATGTAGAAGTCAGATCAACATGAACTCAAAAGAAACTACTCGGTAAGAAAGGATGACTGAGCAATAGGAAAGCATCGTCGAGTGTGAGTGAAATAACCAACTGCTCAAGAGATAACTGATCATCTACAGACAAACTCAGTCAAAGAAGGAACTGAGAAACAGAGACAAAATCCAAAATGTTTTTGGTGACATAGGATTGCCAAGGACCCAAGATGCTCCTACATCAAGATCTGTATCCAAGTATCATAGACATTAATTTGATGTCTTTTTCCTCAATTGGATCAATTATCATCCCGTTCTTATCACTCTGGGATTTGTAGCCTTGCTCAACCAATTTTCTAACATCCTTACCAACTGGAAGAATGACACCTATCTTTGATAGACCTATCATCTCATAAATGAGATTAGCTGTGATTCTAACTGGAACTTCACCTATCCAAAATAGGTCATCATGTATCCTACTCAACAGGATCTTAATCTATTCAGACTCATAAAATTCATGTGCAGTAGCATATTAAATGATTGGGTGATTCTCAAGGTGTGCAAATTCTTTAGTTAATGTTTTTTCTAGATTCATCATGGTTTCTAGGTGTGACCTAATCTTGTCCAAACTAACCGGTTCCTTTTTTCAATACACATATGCATGTATGTCTTCCACATGCATAAAACCCATTGGGGTTCTAGAGAAGGCTCCTTCTATGTCATCTTGGGTGGACTTGAATGGATGCTTCTCAAACACATATATTTTCCTTTCTGCAACATCAAAGACAACTGGTGTAGCCATGACTTACTTGTTTTAAGGCTTCATAGAGGTTACTGAGGGTTTTTTAATCATCGCATCCAAATTAGGGCTTCCAACAATCAATCTTTCTTCTTCTTTGATAAATTCAACTACAACACTTCTTAACTCAACTGCTTGATCTTTTGTTCTTTCCAAATGCTCCACTTAGAATGCAATGTGTGAATGGTGAATCTTCAATGGCTATAAAGAAATTTTTTTGTCATTAATGATTGCTGCGTAAACATAGAATGCAATAGGAAATTTCATTATTTGTCTCTGCTATCAATCATGCAGTGCGCTCTCGCATACTTCATCATATAGTCTCCAAATATTTGTAGTCCAGGGTGCATACTCTAAAGGTGAATATATGAGCGACATAGGGGTGTAGAGCTAATCTATCTCCCCCAATGACCATGATGGTCATTTTAACCATAAATAGGAGATGCATCCATTGTGGATGCATCCTCAACTATTTCATCAACATTATCCTTCTTTTATTCCTTCCAAATCAAGCTCGCATCTTCTGTAGCTTGTACAAATTTGGCTTCTCCTACTTCTTCCAAAATTGATCCTTTTGAATTTTTAGGGCTTTCATATCTTTGCACTTTTGATCTATAGAACTTTGAGATGTGTCTAGCCTTGTTACATGAGTGACAAATGACTGCAGGCCTCATATTCCTTGACGCATTCTTGTGGGTTACCATACTGCACTATCTGGATGTGTGAGCAATATAGTTGCATATCTGACATGTGATATTCTAAGAATTTCTTACATTTAGTTGTGGATGACTTCTCTGATTTTTCTTATTTTGATTTGATCTACAATCCATAGCTCTATGACCAAAATTATTGCATGAATAATAGTAACCATTGAATGGTCTTACCTCTTTACAATTTCTTGCTATGTGTCCATGTTTGTTAAAAGAATAACAAGTCTTTCTTACTAGCTTGTGCTCATCCTTGCGTGGTTCAGCTTCAGCTTTTGTATGATTTCTTGTCTTCTTAGCTTCTAAAGATTCTTCTTATGCTTTCTTTCTTGCTTGCATGTCATTGATCATATTTTGTGCTTCATTGAATCCAATATTGCTGGTGTCTCCTTTATACTTATGTGCATACAACTGTGAATCTATTAGATCTTTTCCTGTGTGCAATTTGTCAATATGATTCTTTGCTTCAGTCAATTTAGATTCCACTTGCTTCTTGATGTTTTTTAATTCTAATATTTTCATGTTTTATTTCCTTAGTTCTTCATCCAACTACTTGTTTTCTTTGATCTTCTCTTCATAGGATTCTTGATTATTAAGTAACTTTTCATCTAATTCTTTAATTTGATCTTTCAAAGATGTGTTTTCCTCATTTATCTTTTTAACCATTTTTCTTAAATCACTTGTGGAATAGTCTTTAAAATATTTTCTTAGATTTTTGATGACTGCATGAGAATCACTAACCTTTTCTTTCAGTTCTTCAATTTCCTTTTCAGATCTATCAAGGTCTTCAAGAGCTTCTTCAAGATTCTTTTTCAGATGTTTCATTTCTCCCTTATCCATGATCTCCTCAAGTGGTTAAAATTATCTGCAGAGGACCAAAGCTCTGATACCAATTGTTAGGAATGGGAACACTGAGAGGGGGGGTGAATCAGTGTTCTATATAATATTACTTTTTCTTTACTCTTGAAACTTAACTTAATTGCTTATATACTGAAATGAATATCAATGCAAGTAAGATAAACAACCATAACACATAGCACCAAATATGATTATAGGTAAATCCAAATGGGTAAAAACCCTGATGGGAATTGACACCCACTAAGAACTACACTAGTGATTTATGTTCCCTATTAGAAGATCTTGTAACCTTGTTAAGAGTTGTTCTTTACAATGTTTTTAGTAAAGTGACCTGGTCAAGGGTCGGACCCTATTTGGAGTCTTTTACAATTAAATTTTTTAGGGGTGGGGACACACTATCTTAGAGCTAACTACTCAAGTGGTGAAGGCTACAACCTTTTGGATCTCAAATACATACTAAATCTGCAAGGTGAACTGTTGCTATGACACTGCTTGTCTGATTAGTTCCTTTTGTTTGCTTATGCTTTAGCCTATTGTAAAGCACTACAACATTCTAACTTCTCTTCACATACTTCTTCTCTGCTCTTACCAATTTCTATATCTCATGCCATATCTAATTACAAGGGCACATGTCTTATTTATATGCACATACAAAACTCTTCATCAAGTCGGTCTATAACTAATTACATACAATGCTTCTAATTGAATTGGCTCAAGCATGCTTACATATAATCATATTAACATGTCTATTAACTAAATACAATAGGTGCATAGCCTTTACAAAACAATAGTATGATCGCTAATCAAAATAAAAATAGTCGGCTCCATGCTCTGTTCTATTCTGTCGCTCATTGTCTTTTTCACTTCATTTGACTGTAACTTTCTCATACTAACTCATATCATCATGTGCTCTTAGACTTAGCATGAATACATACTTAGAAGCTTATCTTCAAGGGTGCATGTCATCACTCTGTCATACACACATGCGTTGATGCTCTATTCTTCTGGTGCTCTACTAACTGTCCAGTTTTTCATACTTCGCCAATTTCCAATGTTCTAACTACTTGCGCTAACTCCATAACATCATATGAATTTTTTTCCATAATGCCAACACTAAATATAGTCATATATATTAGTATACTCAACTTGCCAACAATTCTTCCCTAGTCATAACCTAGGCCTGATTATCAACTAGGAGGTCCATATTAGATTGACTAATTGGATCAGTTTGATGAGCCAATGTGGAGAAACATCAATGGGTGGAATTAAAACTTGTTGTGATCTTGATTGGAGTTTTTTTTGAGCTTGAGTGAGAGATAATGGGATGAGACATTGGTAGAAAATATCCACATTGAATAAAAGTTGATTTTCAAGCAATTTTCATTCACTAGAGCATTCAGGCAGGGAGGAAATTTGATTCCAGAACCAAACAAGATCAAAGTGGGCTATTGTAGTGAAAATTTGGGTTTTTCTAGTTTGAAAAAGTCATAAGTGTAGTTCTTATCTTTTCTTGGTAATTTTAAGGTTAAATAATTGGGAATTTCTTTCAAATTATTGGTAAAAGATTGTAGCTCATTCTTGAATTGAGGTTTTGATAAAATAGAGTAGAAATTGGTTGGAGTTACTCTTGAAATTTGTAAATTTATGAAGGCTATGGTTTTCCTCTTTTGTTTTAAAATTTGTAATTGAAGGCCCTAGATTGTTAAAATATGTTACATCAAAGACATCACTCTAAACAAACCTAAAAAGAAAAACATGTATGATGAAGTTTTTGATCAATTGAAGCCATCAATGAATTATAGGTATTAGGGAGAAAGGTTTATAGTGGGTAAAACCCTATGTGATGGTTTAATAGAAAAAACATACAATATTGTAGATGCAAGAATGCCAATGATAGGTTTGGATGTTCAGATTGTGGGTTGGAAAGAACAATCTTCAACCTCCTTTCTCCAATGTTTGGTAGTATGATTTGGGGAAATTGGTGGTACCAAATGTCTTCATGGATATTGACTTTCTCAAGGGATTAGTAGGCATATATGACCCAATTCTAAGGGTTGTGAGGGGAAATAAAGGAGAGGTCTTATTGCTAGAAAAAAGGGAGGAAATAAAAGGAAATGAAAGGAGAATATATTAGGATGAAACTTTTTATCAAGGTAAATATTCTTCCTTCCCATTTGACCAAAGCAGGAAAAACACAATATTACATTGGCCCAAGTTTATGAGAACCTTTTTTGATGGATACAGTTTCTCAATACTCTAAGGCCATATTTTTCTCATTGTGCCAAGTTCTATTTTTTCACCCAAGTAGAGTCATGTCAATGGCATATATCTATATGAAAATCTAAATTTAGCTTCCAAATTTCACAGTGGTGTATGATTATGCCCCATACCTTCCAGATAGAATACAAGAGGGGTTGCAAAAAATCAAGAAGGGTAAACTTGAAACCAAATTTCACTAATACATTTAGGGTCTTTTTCTGATGAAATTTACAATGAGCTATGTGAGCTCTTTTTATTTGTCATATTATAGAAGGAAGTTATTTATTTAATCCATGCCCATGATTTTTGGAATTGCAACAATCATGGGACATGCCCGTGTTTGTCGAAATTACACCAATTTCTAATTCAATATCTTCAGAGATATTTTAGTGAAAGATCAAAGTTTGTATATTTTATCCTCTTTACCTGAGCAAATTACACTTGAAGAGATATTCTAATTCATTCTTAATTTGGCCTTGGATCTCGATAGTAAGATTTTTATGTTTATCAAAAATATTATAGAATGGAATTTTCCCATGGTCTTTTGATTGTTCTAGAGTTCTCAACATTAGACCCAATTTGCTGAGTCTCCACAATTGATAGTGAATAGTTGATCCAAAAAAAATCTAGCCAATAAGGTTATATATTACACATGTTCATTACTGAGGACTCTATGATATTTTGGAGAATTAAGTACCTTGAATTGATTTCCTAGAATGATTCAAGAAATTTCCTTCTATTGTGTAACTATATTGTAAATATCAATTCAATCACTGGAGATGTGAATCTTGTGTTTTGTTTAGGAATTGAAACTGATACTTGATAACTTCAATACTTGTCACACATTAACAATAGACTCCCAATAATGTATACGATGCAATTGATGAGAGTGTGGTGCAGAGAAAAGGATAATTCCAATGATGTTTCAGAGTTATGGTCCAAGGATCTTCAATACAAGAGATATGTAACTGATTAGTAATATCTAATGGGAGTACCATGTAATTTTTCTTGAATAATTACTATCATTACACCAAGATGAGGATATCAATGATGGTTTTTTTAATTAGTTCCACCATATTATTCAACTTATTACTGTCAATGATGGTTGGTTGTAATTGATACTATGTGTTATCACTGATTTCTAACATTTCTCTCCCAAGACAAACGTATTGGTAGCTAAATGTCAAGTCATTTTCAAGCATAAAATATGGTCAAATAAAAAAGAAAGTATATGATGTATTTACTCTCAGACCCCAAGGCTCTCAACAGTCTTCTAAAATACTTCCAAATCAAGGATTTTGCAATCAATTTAACTCTAAGACCCTCATAAGTATGAAATCCCCAATTTAGCTCACTAAAACCCTCAAAGCTAGGGCTTTATATATGTGTGACTTCCAATCACTTCTAGACATAACTAATGGTGGATTCACCATTCATACACCATTCCACGACACCTCAAACTCTCATATATACCCCTTATTCGACTAGATCATTTTTTGTTGCTCACAACCAAATAATTTCATTAACCTTTCTTTCATTAACTTGGTGATGCATATATATAGAAACCAAGATAGGTGGAAAACCTCATTCACACCAACACCCCCTTAAGTGAAATTTAGGGAGATTGATAAAACATGCAAATATAAGTCTCATCAACAAGGCTTGACGAGATAACCATGTTTAAAAAAATTCTCAAATGGAGAAAAATAGAAAAATATATAGGATAAAACCTCTCTCCAAAAGAGATAAAAGAAGAATAATTGTTAAGGAAATGATAAACTATGCTATTTGGAAAAAGGCATCTCAACCCTGTACTCCTAATGTTTATCTTAAAGCATTTTATATGCATTCACTATTGTGGCTTCTAATATTATTTTGGGATAGGAATTGTCTTGGTTGGAGGTTTATTTGAATTTAATGTAGTCTTTTTTTTCCTCTCTTGAATAAGTAGATGTGCCACTTAAGGTGGCATGGTTTGACCATGTGTTAGTATCTTGTGGTTCATATAAGATCAACATGATTATGGTTACATGTGACAAATTATTATGATGTATAAGATTATTTAACATGGAGGTTATATTAGAACCTTGATCAACATTATGACATATATGGATGCTTTCTATGGAGCTTATAAAGAAAATGCAGTTCCTTCACCCCTTTGTCTCAAATTTGATAAAACATATTTGCATATAAAGTTTTAATGAAAACAACCAAAAGGAATATTTTACCACTAGCACAAGACTCTAATTTATATGAATTTTAGAAGAAGGATACCACTAAGATTTTACAAAAGAAAGGTGCATAACCCATTGTAAAACATGCTACTCAAAATTTGCTTGAAAAAAAATTACCCTCTTTCTAGAATTCACTCTAAAATGAGCAAAAATCATTCATTTTGAAATCCCAAGAGGCATATGTTCTCTCATTTCCAAATACCACACTTGAAGAAGCTAAAACTCACATATATGGAAAAGAAAGTCACCTATCTCTCCTCTCCAAGTGCCCAATATGAGAAGGTATTTGATTTTATCACAAGTAATTATTTATTTTTGTCAATGAATTCCTTCATCTGATATGTATGTATTTCCAAACTATAGGTGAAATATTATAACAATTTTTTCCCACTAACACCCTAGGTGCTTAGAGATACATTGGAAAATGTGCTATAACAAATGAAATAACATAGAATTTGCATGGTTTATGGAAGCTTAATTCTAACCAAATATATATATTTTTAAATTAATTTATTGTGTTGATGATGAAAGGGGGGATGGGGAGAGGGGTCAAAGGCATACCCTAACTAGATCCACCTTGCAGAACAACACACGAAAGAAAAAACACACAACAGTGAGAGAGAGAATGCAGATGTCTACCAAATATTATCTTCAATTTAATTCATACATGTCAGGATGTAAGGCCTTCCTGGTTTAGGCAAGATATTACAATAAATTACAAAAGTCCTCAAACATACAAGGATCTACGAAAAATCTCTGATTTTCTATCTTCTATCTTTTTTCCCAAAAATTGACTCCTTAAACTCTAACCAAACAACTATATTTATACAAGAGGCTACTGAATCAAGTCGGCCTTCAGATCCATAATCAATGGAAGGAATGACTAGATCTAGGTCGACACACTTCCCAATGATGGATACCAACATTAAATCCACGACCCAAATTAAATGCACAAGTCAGCCTCAAAAGAAATAAAAAACAACAATTCGGCAAGAAAGGAAACCAAGAGCCAGAAAAGCATCGTCAAGCACCAAGGAATAAACTGAGCATCAAAGAGATAACCGACCAACTCGATCAAAAAAGGAAACCAAGCAACACCAAACCAACTTGGTCAAAGCAGGAACTGAGCAACATAGACAAACTTCAAATATGTTTTTCGTGACACAAGATTTCCAAGGACCTGAGATGCTCTTGTATCAGACACCTGGGGTTACTTGAAATGATTCTTCGAATGATGAAATAGGTATTATCTGAGTTGCATCCAACTTAGACTATGAAATCCATGAACTTTCTTCAATCGGTCTATTCTTCCACTTTACCAGATATTCCATATACTATTTTCCTCTTGTACTTCTGACAATTCTTTGGTCCAAAATCAGCTCAACTTCTTCATTTTGTTTCTTAGAATAATCCATTAGTACTGTCATGTCTTCATCAGGTTCATGAAACTCATACAAATCAACAATGTTGAATATAGGTGATATATCCATGTCATCGAGTAACTCAATATCATATGCATTTCCAGTGTCAAATTTTCTCAAAATCTTGCAAGGTCCAAACTTCTTCATTTTTAGCTCCCCATATGTTCCAACATGAAATCTACCTTTCTTCAAATGAACCATCACTTCATTACCAACATCAAAAGTCTTATGTCTTCTTGATCTATTAGCTCTATCTTTGTATTTTTTATTACTTTTCTCCAACTTATGGTTCACATCTTCATGCAATGGCTTCATGTACTCAACAAACTTCACTCCTTCAACACTTCTCTTTCTTTCATTAGCAATATCTCTCAAATCTGATATACCTCTTGTTTGTATGCCATTTACAATCTCAAAAGGTTTTTTTCCAGTACTCCTATCCACTAAATTAATGTATGCAAACTCTCCTTGTGCCAACATAGAATCCCAATTACTCGATGTGTCTCCAACTAAACATCTCAAAATATTTCCCAAACTTCTATTCAAAACTTGTGTCTATCCATCGGTTTGTGGGTGAAATGTAGAACTATATTTCAACTCGGTACCAAAGTTTCTCCAAAGAGTCTTCCAAAAGTATCCAAAAAATTTAATATCTTGGTCATAGATAATACTCCTCGATAATCCATGCAATCTACCAATTTCCTTAAAGAAAACATCTGCTACATGTATTGTATCTAATGTATTTCTACAAGGTATAAAATGTGCCATTTTAGAAAATATATCCACAAAACCAAATATAGAATCATTACCTCTTACTTTCTTCGGTAAGCCAAGAACAAAATACATACTCATGTCAATCCAAGGTTTCTCAGGTACAACAATTAGTGTATACAATCCAGTATTCTAACTTACTCCTTTTGCAACTTGACAAATTCCACAACTTTTCACAAATTTTTGAACATCTTTACACAATAGTGGTCAAGAGTATTTCTCCTTAAGAAAATTCAATGTTTTATCAACACCAAAATGTCCAACCAAACCACTACTATGTTTCTCCTTTATTAAATTAGTTCTCATTGGTCCTCTCGGTATACACAACTAAATACCTTTAAACAACATACCTCCATGCATAAAATTTTCATCCCATTTAGTACTCGATTGATCTTGAATAGGTGCTCTGCACTTTCTCCATAGCTCAAAAAAATCAGGATACAATTCATAAGAATCTCTCATGTCATCAAAGCCTAGAAGTTCAATTTTCATCTCGGTCATCAAAGAGCTTCTTCTACTCAATGCATCAATGACTCGGTTAGCGACTCCACTCTTATCCTTTATCACAAATGTATAACTCTACAAAGACTCAACCCATTTCATATGTCTTTGATTCAAATTATTCTGACTACCCAAATAATGTAAAGCATTATGATCGATATACAACACAAATTCACTCAATATCAAATAATGTCTCCATTTCTTTAGTTCTTGAACAATAGCATAGAATTCTTGATCATACATAGAATATTTCCTTTTTGCATCATTCAACTTTTCACCAAAGAAAGCAATAGGTTTACCTTCTTGACTCAACACAGCTCCAATTAAACTTTGACTTGCATCACATTCCACTTGAAATACCTTATTGAAATCAGGCAATGCCAAAATAGGCAATTCAGAAACCTTTTGCTTCAGAGTCTCAAAACTTTTATGAGCTCCATGTGTCCACTTGAATTCTCTTTTATCTCCTCTCATAGTCTCAGTCATAGCATTACATATTGAACTAAAATTCCTAATGAACTTTTGGTATAAACTTTCCAAACCATGAAATGATCTTACCTCACTAGCATTCTTAGGTGTAGGCCAATTCAAAATAGCTTCAACCTTTTCAAGATCCATTTCCAAACCATCAGCTGAAATCACAAATCCCAAATACACAATTTCTTCTTTCATGAATGAGCAATTTTTATTCTTTCAATCTCTGCAAAACTTGTCTAACATGCAACAAATGTTCTTCTCTGGTCTTACTGAATATTATAATATCATCAAGATATACAATCACAAACTTACCCAAGAATTTCTTCAAAACTTTATTCATCAACTTCATAAATGTACTCACTGCATTAGTTAAACAAAAAGGCATAACCAACCACTCATACAAACCTTCTTTTGTCTTGAAAGTAGTCTCCCATTCATCACCTTCTCTGATTGTAATATGATGATACCCACTTTTCAAATCAATTTTGCTAAAATACTTTGCTCTAGTCAAACTGTCAATTATATCCTCCATTCTCAGTATAGGAAACCTATACTTCACTATTATCTTATTGATTTCTCTGGAATCAGTGCACATTCTCCATTCTCCATTCTTCTTAGGTGCCAATACAATAGGTACTGCACGAGGAATCAAAATTTCTCTAATCAAACCTTTCTACAGCAATTCTTGAATCTGTTAGTTGAATTCCTGATTCTCGATAGGTGTCAATTGATGAGGTGCCTTATTTGGTAAACTAGCTCCAGAGATTAAATCCATGCAATGATCAATTCTTCTCTTCAGTGGAAAACCATCAGGTACATTATCAGAAATGATATTACTATACTCATTGAGTAGCTTATCAATATCCTTAGGGATACTATCCTCTATTTTTTTACTTGGTTTGTTAGGAATCACAGAAAAACATACATCATTATTCTTCAAATCCTTAACAAACTTTCTTCCTTCCATCAAGAAAAATTTCACAGATGTAAAAACATTACTAATAGGTTCTTCAATCAAAGGTAACAAGATTTGTCTTCTCCCATCAGCCCAAATAGTATATTTATGCAATATTCCATCATATATAGCATGTATATCATATTTCCACGATCTACCTAACAAAATATGACAACAATCCACAGACATGATATCACATAACACCTTATCATAGTACTTTCCAATTTTAAAATTCATATAACATTGTTCACTTAACAAGAGTGTATGCTCATCTTTGATCCATGAAATCTGATAGGGCTTTGAATGTTCCAACCTTTTCAACTGCAACTTTGTGACCATTTCCTTAGATGCCAGATTCTCCAAGCTACTACTATTAATGATTAATTTCCAAACTTTGTCAAAAACTCTACATCTGGTCTTGAACAAACTTTTCCTTACTGGATCTTCCATTTTACCTTCATTCCAAAGTGCTCTCCTTACCATGAAGTTTTTTTCTTTCTTAGGTTCATTCGGTGACTCTTCTTGCACAAAAGCATTTATGTTGTTTGCAACCTTCTTACTTGCATGTGTACACTCAAATTATCTATGTCCTTCTCCACAATTGTAACAATTTCCTCAGAAACCACCTCTGCTATAACCACCTCGGTAGCTACTCCCTCTACCTCTAGATGAACTTTCACCTTTCCACTCAGTCTTGCCTCTTCCAGAGTTGTCTTTTCATGTTCAGATCTACTATTTTCACCATGAGATCTACCTCTTCCTCTAGGGAATCTACCACCTCTACCTCTTTCTCTTTGCTCATGTCTCTTGTTCAATTTCACCTCAGCTTTCAATGAAAATTGATAAGCCTCTTCAATATTCTCCAATTTGACCAAATTGATTTCTTCTTGGATAGAAACTCTCAAACAATTCAGGTATCTAGAAATTCTTTCCACATCATCTTCATCATGTCTAAATCTGATATCTAATCTATAGAATTCCTTAGTATATTCTTTTACCGAGCTATCTTTCTACCTAAAACTTTACATTTTCCTAACTAGGTTAATTTGATAATCACAAGGTAAGTGTCATGCCCAAAATTTGGGCAAAACACACACAACAAATTTTTGGGCATGACATTTTGGTATCAGAGCCTAGTTTCAACTCTAGGAACCTTAACCCATTGCATTTTCAACTTATATCTTGTCTTTCACATGTGTAGGATACCTCCAGTTACTAGTAGGGGTCATCATCATGGGAGAGGTGGTAGGATTGTTAGTGAGGATTTAGTGGATGTTGGTGACGAGCCAGAACCACCTCCTAGACCACCACCGAATCCTCACCAAGACATTTTGAATGCCCTTCAGAATCTTGCCAATATCATTATGGATAGATTTCCTTTAGGAGGTCAGTAGACTGAGGTCAGAGAGAGAATTAGGAGCTCTCCTTCTAGATAGGTTGAGGGACATGCAGATTTAGAAGATGAGTTAGTACATATGCCAGAGCCACCACAACCACCACCTAAGATAGTGCATAGAGCACCCCATGATACAAGGGATCAGATTAGAGAGCTCCTACACCTTCAACGACAACCTTTTTTAGGATCTACAGATGGTACAGAGGTAGAGGCATGGCTTTTGAGCCTTGAGCACTACTTTTGGTTGCATCCATATGAGAGCAACCTGAAGGCATGTTTGGCAGTACATATGCTTAGAGGTAATGCCTTTACTTGGTGGAGATAGGAGGAATATAAACATCACTTGACTTTAGACACTCTCACTTGGGAGGTTTTTCTAGAGAGATTCAAAGCCTGATACATGTCAGAGCATTTTAGATAGCTTCACATAGATGAGTTCCATGACCTCTAGTAGAGAGGTATGACTATGGCATAGTACAAGAGAAAGTTTCTCAATCTCCTTCCCTACGTGGATTAAATGAAGGATGAGAAACTTCAGGTCAACTGCTTCATCAAAGGGTTGAAGAATTCTATATTAGACAGAGTACGATTGGTACCTCTAGGAGATTTGTGTTACACCATTGAGGGAGCCATGGTTGCAGAGGTGATCCACAATAGGTCTCATGATTATCAAGATCGGTCATAGAACCATAATTCCACACCACAGGCTTCTAGTTTCTAGAGATCCCAATAGAAAGGGAATCATAAGCACTCATTAGGATCATTCAAAGCACCTCAGTAGTAGCAGCCTTAGCAGAGTCAGAGATAGAGGCCTCCACAGGGACAACAGGGCTCAAAGCCCAAGTAGTGGAATTCACAAGGTCCTCGACATGATAAAAAAACTCAATCATAGTATGCACCACCAACTAAGACTCATCAGTCTTCAAGAGGTGGATTCATTGGGTCTAGCATGACAGGTGGACATCAACAGTCCAGATCTCGGGAGATCCAGATATAGGCTAGAGGCCCATGTTACACTTGTGGTGCTATGGGGTACATTGCTAGGGATTGTCCATCAGGGCGTCCAACAGGTGGTCAGAGAGAAGCAGCTTTAGAGCCTATAGTTGGAGACATGGGTAGATCTCATCAAGTGTTTGGAGCGGTTGACAACTGCTAGGCTAAGCATTAGGCCATGATTATTGAGGCCACATGTATGATTAGAGGTATTAGTATTTCTATTTTGTTTGACTTGAGAGCTACCAATTCTTTCATTACTTTGACCTAGTGCACCTGATGTAATGGGGATGTCCGCAAGTCAATGCTTGTATCGAATCCCCTTGTCAGCTAGGTGCACTGGTTGATGTTTTGTCCTCATGTTTTAGTATGGAACCTTGTGTTAGTGACTTTATAAAAAAAATTGTTTTGTGCGTTTTGCCCTAGTTTTGGGCATGACAATAAGAACTTTCCTTTCGACTTATTCACCATTTTATTCCATACCTTGATTTTGTCTTTTCCTTTCCTCTTTCTATCTAGCTATAGATGTTCCCACCATAAGGATGCATGACTTCTCAACTTTGTGCTTGCAATTTTCACCTTCTTTTCCTCAGGTATATTTTCATACTCAAAGTACTTTTCCATCTCAGTGATCCAATCCACCAATTCATCAGAATCCAATTTCCCACTATACTCAAGAGGATTAAAGTTTGGTGTAGACTTCAGACTTGTCAAAGCCTTCAAGAATCTTTCCTCACCCTGATCCATCACAGGTGCAGGTTCTACAAAACCTTGTTCTACCTCAATTTCATCATCACTAACATCTTCAAGATGTCTTCCTCTTTTTTGGTCTATTTAAACAACTTCTAATCTAGTAGTAAGTAGTCTCAACATGTCTTCCAATCCTGGATACGCATCTCACCTTCCACAAACCATCTTGAAAACCCTCTACAATTGTAGGTCAGAAAGCAATCTGCTACCCCACAATAATTTAACTAGGGCTTCACAAGAAGGAACCTTCAAACATAGATTCACAAACCTTGATCCAGATCTCACCTCGCTCTGATACCACTTGATGCAAGGGGTGACGGGGAGAGGGGCCTATTCGTACTTGAAAATTAAGGCCAAAAAATGTCAGGGATGTATGATTTTATTTTTTAATTTTGTATAATTTTGTATCATATAAAATTGAAATAAATAAAAGGTGTATGCATTTATTGTTCTTCACTCTCATGTATTAAGTTGTAAATGTTTTATTTTATGCATATTTGTTTTTAGATATTAATAATTTAAAAAAATTAAAATATGTATAAAATTGGGCTAAAAAGGTGGCGAGAGGGAGTTGAACACTCAACCTCTTGAGACGACCTTTTACCTACCTATCTAATCTCTCACCCCCTAACCAGTTAGTCTACATTATTCTTTGAGAGGATTAGGAGAAAGTATTTACTTATTTTTATTGTATGTGTAGGTGAGAGATCATAATAACCTTTCACACAGGGAGTTATCTATCTCTTAATTACCTTTTGTAATAATATGATTATTATCTATTTATATATTGTCTATTTTAATGATTAAAGAGAAAAAAGAGAATGGGGAGAGGGGGTTGAACACTCAACCTCTCGACCAATTCCCTTTTTCCTACCTAACTACCCAAACCTACTCCCCTTACCAACTACTCTACGTTATTCTTCGAGAGTATAGGTAGGAATAAATATATAAATATAAGATAATTATATTTCCTTCAAAGTAAATTATTAAAATTAATATTATTTATTGGAGAGAATTTTTGCATGTCATAATCACTTATTCCTAATTTGTATTTTACCCTAAAAATTTTAAATTATATGACATAGTGAGTTCATTATTTGATATGTATTAATTTGTGACCTAATTTCTTACCGCTTCCTCATTTTCATGTTTTCACATATAGTTAACATTTATATTTTTAGGGTGAAAGAAAATTTTATTATTAGTAAACTTTAATTGTGTATAATTTGTAGATTAGATTTTGTATGTATTATTAGGGTTTGAGTAATGATTAATCATTTTTTCTTTTTAATCTCAAATCCCTTAATGTAATTTTTCTTTTTTTATGTTACTTTAATTTTAGGGTTTTTAATAGTTTCATTTTATTTTTTAGTTGGTTAATCTTTTATAGGCATGTTATTAGGGTTACTTTTATAAGGTTAAAATTTTAGGTTTCCCTAATCATACACATTTTATAATTATATTGTCATTTTATATTTGAGACATCTATTAAGGTAATTATTTTATCTTATTGATTTAACCCATTAGTGAATATATTTTATTCTAGGGCTAAATCTATTTTGCATTAAATGGGTTTTACTCTTAGGTAGGATCATTAATTTTTATTTTCAAAATAAAAGATAATTACAAGCATAATGTTTTATTTATCACATTATATAAGTCCCTCATTAGGATTAAAGTATAATTGCATTTGCATTCTCTTTTATTTTAATCCTTATTTAAATTTTTAATTAATTTTTATACCACCAATACATTACATATCTTATGATTTTATTTTTAGGTTAAGATGCACTAATGTTGATTGTTTTTGTGTGCAGGAAACTAAAAGATAAACTATTATGCACGAGATACCGGAATGAAATTAATTCTAGGGAAGATTTTCCTGAACAATCATTGTAATAGTTTATTAGGCATATTCTAGGGTTAGTTGCCAGGATTAGGTCTTGTGAAAGGGTATGTATTTTCACATGAAACCTTTGATAATATATTTATAGTGAACATTTGTAACAAAGAGAACATCATCATTCTTATCAACATTGAAATATTTGAAACCAGTGCATGCTTTTATTCCGAAACCTTATGGGATACTATGGATCAATATACACGGATCAAGTGATTTTTCAAGCTTAATACAAAATCTTTGTTCAAAATTCATCGGTGATATCTATTCCTTTGTGTTATTTTGAATTGGTTCTTTGGATAAAGTATCTTTACTTTCTTTAAGATATTTGATTTATTATACTGCAAGATCAAATAGGAATTGTAGAACTATATTCACTTGGTTTCTCATTGTGTATGGCTAAGCATGCCTTTTGAATACTACAAGATTCAATCGGTCTGTCCTCTGAGGATTAATTTCCTTTTGAATAGTTGTCTTCCTTTTTAGTTTGTTGTTGTTAATTAATAATTTTCTTGAAGTGATCGATTTATTTTAAATTTGTCTCCAAAGTTATACGTTTTGATTCAAAGTGTCACATTGTCATTAATAGATTGAACTAGAGGAATTTTATCATTGATCATCAATTAAAGAAATCACACATAGTAATCATATTGAGGATAAGGAATAGGCACTCGTCTTTATTATAAATTTAGTTAAGATTCATTATCTTTTTGTATCAAAGCAAATCTACTTCTTTATTTACAAAACATTAGATTAGGTTTAGTGTTAGTTCATAGCATTAGTTTAACTATCCGCCTATTAAGATATTCAGTTACATTATCTTCCAAGGATCAGTAACCTCTTTGGAAGAAATTTTGTTGTTTATGCACGTTGTTTGTGCAGTTAGACAGTATATTTAGTTTAGGCCTACCAGCCTTGGTTCGATTAAACTAGAATTGCAAAGGAATTTATTGTGCCTATCAGTTGGCCTCAAAATGACTAGCATTTTCAAGCACCAACAAGGCCAAAGGAACACCCTAACCAGATCTACCTTGCAGAACAAGACGCGAAAGCAACAACACACAACATTGAGAGAGACAATGAAGATGTCTATTAGATGTTATCTTCAATTTAATTCATACATGCTGGGCTGTAAGGCCTTCCTGGTTTAGGTTAGATATTACAATCAAGTAAAAGAGTCCTCAAACATGCGAGGATCTGCCAACAGTCTCTGATTTTCTATCTTCTAGCTTTTTTCCCAAAGACTGACTCCTTAAACTCTAACCAAACAACTATATTTATACAAGAGGCTACCGAATTAAGTCAGACTTCAGATCCACAATCAATGGAAGGAACAACTAGATCTAGGTCCACATGCTTCCCAATGATGGATACCAACATTAAATCTATGAGCTAAATTAAATGCACAAGTCAGCCTCAAAATAAATCCAAAACAAACAACTCAGAAAGCAAGGAAACTGAGCACTAGACAAGCATCGTCAAGTGCTAGGGAATTAACTGAGGGCCAGAGAGATAACTGACCAACTCAGTCAACAAAGGAAACTGAGAATAACCAAACCAACTCAGTCAAAGTAGGAATCAAGCAACACAGACAAACTTCAAATATGTTTTTGGTGACACAGGATTGCCAAGGACCCGAGATTCTCCTGCATCAGTTGATCATGTGGTCATCACATTGAGAAACATGAAACAAAATTTTGTTTCTTATAATTTGCATTGTCTTCATTTTGAATCCTTAATTTATGATTCTATGATTTAAACATTAATCCCTAGTAGTATTATACAAACTATTTGAGATTTATCATCTAATTTTTAGAGATATTTGAAATTCCCATAGGATGTCATTCTATAGTTGGTAGTGTGGAAATCCCGTACATATAATTATAATTTTGCACATTATTAAAATATCTAAAAATTTATAATTTTCTCACTATATTACGAATATTGTAACCCTAAATTTATTTTCCTTTCTTTTCTTGCTATATAACATAGTAGAATCAATAAAAATAATAATAATAGTTTGATGCAGGAGCATCCTTGGGAAGTTGGCAATCCTGCATGTCAGAGTGTTTTTGTGTTGCTAAGTTGTAGTGTTGACTGAGGCACTCGATCATTGAAGGGCTCGGTTGCTAAAGAACTTGGTAAAAATTTTGGTGCTCGAAAGAACCTATGGTCAGTGATGCTTGTGGTGCTCAATCGACGTGCTTTCTTAGCAATGACTGGCTTGCTTGGTAGTCTGGCTTAGCGACTGGAGTTCTTGGAGATTTGTTGGGTAGACTTGATGTATTTAATGTGGGTAGCTTGTGTTGCATTCTCCTAGGTAGATCTGGAGGCTCACATGGAGAATTATTTAATTGTAAGGCTATTTGAGAGCCGACATATATTGCATTTAATATTTTTTCATTTTAGGAGCTGACTTAGGCTTAGGAGTTATTTCTTTATTCTAGCTGACTTGTGGCTGAAGAAGTGTATTTAAGAAAGGTACGGGGTAGTTGTTCAGGGTAGTGAGAAAAGGAGTAGAGATTCAAGTTAGGAATTTGAAGCTGCGACTTGGTAAGAAGAAGTAGTAGTTGAGGCTTAGGAACAAGAAGATTGCTTGGTGACTTATGAGAACAAGTTTAGATCTTGTTGGATGTTTCTACAAGATTGTTGTAGCTTGTCATTACAGATATGGCTAGATAGGGGTAGGTTTTGAATTAGATGTAATTAGTTATTTTTATGAATAAATAATTTAGATTGTTGCAGATCTTGTTTTTCTATTGGATTCCTTTATGTTGTTTTTTAGTTGGGGGCTTGGACATCTCCTTTGGGGATTCTCTTGGCCTTGCACTATGTAAGGTGGTATCAGACCTTGAAGTTCTTGAGTGTGTGGATAGATCACCGAAGTTGAGGTAGTTTGCACCAGGACCTTGGGTTGGTTGTTTGTTACCTTGGGTTTTCAAAGATCTTGAAGATGCCTCCAAGAAGATTGGACCCTAGGCGATTGTAGATCTTTGTGATACTGTGGAGCCTAGGATTATAGAGAAGGTTAAATCTAATTTCAAATCTAAGATAGAATTGATGAAGAATGGCATGATCATTGAGATTATGAGGGTTATGGATGATGTTCCTCAAAATACGGGAGTTGAGGATGGCTATGAGGAAGTTAATGAAGACTTTGATGTTGGATCTAGTGGAGATGATAGAACCGATCAGAGGGAAATATTTGGTGAAGATAGAACTAGTCAGTTGTAGAGATCTAGAGCTTAATTAAGTGTTGGTTAATGAATGGAAGTTTCTAAATTCTCTGGTACTTTAAGACTTGAGGACTTGATTGACTAGATTGGTAAGTTAGAAGACTTCTTTGAGCTTGAAGAAAGTGAAGATCCTCTTAGACTGAGGTTGGCATAGACAAAGTTGAAAGGAAATCCTTCTCTTTGGTGTAAAGAATTGCAAAGAGAAAGAGAAGATGAAGGTGAAATGAAGATCAATCAGTGGAGGTTGATGGTGGAAAAATTGAAAGCTAAGTTCATCCCTGTCGACTATGAACTTGAATTGTTTAAGAAATTGCATAATTTGAAGCAAAAAGAATTGATTGTTGAAGACTATACCGAGGAGTTCTATAAGTTGACTATTCAGCCTGGACATAGAGAAATCAATAAGGAAAAGGTGCTCGATATTTGAATGTCTTTAGATTCACTATTCAAGATGAGATTAGTATGATGAAGCTGATTTAGTCAAGGATTTGTATTGATATGCCCTGAAGGCATAAGATAAGTTAAAGAGGATACAACATGATAATTCCCAAGGGAAGGAGAAACAAGATCACTCAATGAAGGATAAGCTGACTATTGAAGATGAACCAAAACCCATTGTGCTAAGGAAGAGGACATGTATGGTTTCATATAAGGGTACTTTTTTTCATTTTGGTGAAGAAGGACATAGAGCTTATGAATGTTCCCAGAAGGCTGGTGATCGAAGAAATGTTGTGGTGAATGAGAACATACTAAATGAACCTAAGGTAGAGTCAGAAAACTTGCTAGTTTGAAGAACATTTCTTAGTAATAAGGTGGAACCTTGTGAGAGGAGTAACTTGTTTAGAACCTAGTTCAAGTCAGGGGGTAAACTTTGTAATGTGATTGTGGATGGTGGTAGTACAGATAACCTTCTATCTATGGAGATGGTTCAGAAAATTGGTTTGAAGAGGGTGATAGATACTTGTCCTTATAGGATTGGTTGGTTTCTAGATGATCATGCTTTGGAAGTGAGGGAGTAATGTCTTGTTGATTTTCAGATTGGACAGTATAAGGATCAAGTTTTGTGTGATATTGTGGACTTGAGTAGTTGTCACATATTGCTTTGTAGACCTTGACAATATGATTGTAGGGTTGTGCATGATTGTGTCAATAATGTGTTTACTATTGAGAAAGGTGGCATGAAGTTTTCCTTGATGCCTTTGCTGGATGCAACACTTGGTACCAAGAACTTGAGTTTTGGAAGCTGAGTTGAGTTGATAGATCCTGAAAGGGTTGGAGATTAGTATGGAGAACACATCTGTGGCTTTTCTATAAGGAAAGACCTGAGAAGGAAAAGAAAATGGAAGTGGATTCAAGGTAAGATTGTTGAAGACTTCGAGAATGTGTATGTGAAGAACCAGTTCAAGGTTTATGTGTTGAATCCCATAAGATGTTCTTACATCCTTTGAGAGCATATTTTTGAACTTGGGGTGTCTGATGCAAGAGCATCCTTGGGAAGTTGGAAATCCTACATGTTGGAGTGTTTGTGTGTTGCTCGGTTGATGTGCTTTCTTAGCGATGCCTAGCTTGCTCGGTAGTTTTCTATCGCTCAGTAGTCTGGCTTACCGACTGGAGTTCTTGGAGATTTTTTGGGCCGAATTGATGTATTTAATATGGGTAGCTTGTGTTGAATTCTCCTAGGTAGATTTGGAGGCTGACATGGAGAATTATTGAATTGTAAGGCTATTTGAGAGTCGAATTGTATTGCATTTACTATTTATTTGTTTTAGGAGCCAACTTGGGCTTAGGATTTATTTTTTTCTTCCAGCTGACTGATGGCTGAAGAAGTGTATTGAAAAAAGGTCTTGGGTAGTTGTTTAGGGGAGTGGAGTAGAGATTCAAGTTAGGAATTTGAAGCTACAAATTGGCAAGTAGAGCTACTGGCTGAGGCTTAGGAACAAGAATATTTCTTGGTGACTTGCGGGCACAAGTTTAGATCTTGTTGGATGTTTCTACCATATTGTTGTAGCATGTTGTTACAAATTTGGATAGCTAGGGATAAGGTTTGAATTGGATCTTGAGGGATCTTGCAGAACTATTAATTTCTTTGTAATTGGCCATAACTGGGAAGGCCTTACAGCATGACACATTGCATGTAATCAATTATTTTTATGAATAAACAAGTTGTATTGTTGTAGATCTTGTTTTTCTATTGGATTCCTTTATGTGGTTGTTTAGTTGGGGGCTTGGCCATCTCCTTTGGGGATTCTCTCAGCCTTTCAATATGACATAGTTAGGCTAAACTTGATTATGATGTGTCAAATGGCTAGAGTATGTCACTTTTCATAACCACTACTCTCTCATATCAAGGCCTTTATCAATTACCAACTCACTACTAGGATGAAGGACATAACATGAAAGGATTAGGAGTAGTTTGTTATATAGCAAGTAGAAAATAACTACAATGTGATTTTTTTTCCTTTTATATTTTTTTCTTCTATTGTTCATTTATTTTTTCCTCCTTCGAGGATTCTTTTGAGAATTATCTCTATCTTCATTGATATTATTTTAGTATTCATATAAACCTATATAATTGTATTATCACACATCTCTAACAATACCTTGAAATCAACATCTCTACAAATGAATTAATCGCCATCTAGTCATATTTTAGCAAGATAAAAAAATTTCTTATCATAATCCATGAAGTGGTGAGTGTCGTGGATTTTTTGAAGATGAAGCTTGGAATTTTGAGCCATCAACTTAGCTTGCCTTATTTTTTTCTAACCATACTTTATTCAACCTTTGGTACAAATATGTATCAATTATTCTAGGGTAGAAAAAAATAGTCCTATGATTAGATGCATTATCAATATTATCATGTCTTGTACTTGCACCTTGTCTACCACCGATGATAAAATATATATAATTAATTTATCCATGACTAGGCTGTAATATCTCTAGGAAGAGGAAATATATTACCATTGTTTGTGTTCTGAAAATGGGAATTGATTTCATTATTTTTTCCCTTGCCTTTGGAATCTACCATGATATGATGAAAAAAAGTAGACTCTTTAGGACTTGGATCCATATTATATTACTCATCTTTATCATCCATAATTTGAGTGCCAATGTGGAAAGATAATTATTATTTAGTTTGGGGTCTTCATTCTTCTAGAGTGGGATATAGTTGATGTTGTAGAATTTGTTGTTGTTAGGAAAACTAGATAGTTGTATAGCTTAGAAGAAGTAGCTAGATTGGAATTGAAGGGATTAGAATGGAGTCATGATTAAGCTACATTAGATATATGGTCACTATCTAGGGAGCCTAGAAATCCAGCTACAAGAGATATTAATCCCAATTTGATGGGAAGTCTCATAATAAAGAGAGCTTCATAAAAATAAGGAGTAGAGGAAAAAAGATTAAATATAGATGTAGCCAAATTAGCTCAAGAAACTTCCAAGAGGGAGGAATTTGAGAAACAAAAGTACAAGAGTAAGTTCAAACACATATTTGGAGATTATAATAATGTGCATAAAAAATACATTGAGTTCCATTCAAAGGTTCAATTCTTGGAGAAAAAAAATAGAAGCACCCATTGATGCTTCAACAACAACTTCTACACCATCAACATCAGGAACACCTCATGTCACCCTTATTGAAGCAACCCCCAATATCCTATGGAGACCACTCCTACTGGTTCGGCATTAGTACCAATTATTAAGGAACCAACTTGCTTAGTTGATCCAACTACAACTCACGTATTAGAGAAAATAAAGGATATAGAAGAGAAATCTACCATGAAGTAAAAAGAGATAGTTAGTTTAGTTCTAATTCATTTGAATGAAAAGGTGAATAGAAAATTAGCAGGTATTCATTCCCTATATTGTTTATTGTTTCAAGCTATCAAATTTTTTAATAAGTATAGAAATTGGTTGCGCCTTTGTTTGAAAAATGGGAGCATAAGGATATTGAGTTTAACATGATGTATGTAGCCTCTAGATATCATGTTGACAAGACACCAACACTTCATGCAACCCATTTTTTGGTGAAGTCAATGTTAGAGTAATAGGTTCTTTTTACCTTGTATTCCTCTCTAAAGATTCTCTTAGGGTTTCTCATTCTCCTTTTATAAGGATGTATCTTGTATTTTTTCTTTTTAATTCTCTCTAATGCAATTTTACTTTTGAGAGCTATTGCAGTTTATCTCCATTCTTCTCTTGTAACAATTTTTTTCCAGTTTGCAGATATTTGTGGGTTGTGAAGATTTGTATTCTCAAATATTTCATGGTATAAGAGCTCAAATCTGCTATTTCTTGTTCTTGATTTTTTGAAGTCTTATGGAGCTTTGAGGTTTTTAGTTTATTCTAATTTTTTTTGTTGGATCTAGGGCACTCTTCATTTCTAGACATTTTTGGCCCAAAAGGACCTCACGGTTGTGCTCAAAATGCCCCAAAACCTCCATTTCCATATAAACTGTGTCAATTTTGGCCAACCTTGACCTCTAAGGCAAAAAAAAAAATTGCCTCTAGGCTGTATGGCTTAACACGCATCCCAAGAAAAAAATTGAGGGAGGGGGGACCACCACCTATTGGCCACCATTGAGCAGCGGCCCCTGGCCCACCACCCACTGGTCATTGTTGAGGGAGGCCCTACTAGTGGCATGGTCACTTCTGCCATCACCACATGGTAACTGTTAGTGACCACTAATAGTGCCACTACTGACATCACTGCCCGGTTTAACCACCATTGTCACCGCCTGGTGCCACCACAATGATTATACCATTGATGTCACCGTGCATGACATGTGATTACCATGCAATCATCATCGGTCACATCCCATGACTGTTGGTGGTGATGACATCACGGTGACATTATCGACTACATGTTTTCTTCTTCAAAGCCTTTCTTCATGCTTTTTTGACATACAGTTGGTTTTTGTCTTCTATCTCAGGCATCTGGTATCAAAATTGGGCATATGATATACCGATGGAAAGCTATTTCTAAGCTTGATCCAAATTTACTAGTATGGTTTCTTGATTCAATAATTTTGCTTAATTTTTTTCACTATCAAAAATAGATTTTTCTCTTTTTTCTTGGGTTTCTGACATCCTCCATTCCGGGATCGATAACTGTTGCATCCAAGATCCATTTTTGATAAACAAGACATTGATAGAAATCTCTTTCTGAGCTTCATATAGATTTGAAGGTTTGCAATTATATTTTTCCTTTTTTCTGCTCATTTTTTCTATCAAAGCCCAAGGTACCTCTTTGCATTTTGGGAGCTATAAATTTTGGATCTGGGCTCTATTTTCAAAAAATGAAATATTGTCGAAAAGCTCTTTTAGAGATATTTTTAGATCTGTCATTTATTATTAGAAAATTTCTTAGGTGCACATAATTTTTTCTAAAACAATACTTTGTTTCTTTCTTGCATTTAGATTGTACTAGGGTTTGGGTTGTCTATTTATGGGGGGTGTTTTTTCTCTTTCTTTCTGTCATTTATTTCAAAAAACTAGAACACCAAAAACACAAACCCTTCTACAACTTCTACCTAGTTCTGAAAGAAAACAAATAATAACAAAAAAATAAAAATAGGTGATCAGATCAGTTATCAGCATGGAATATTCAAGTTTAGTTGAGCTTCTCACTCTGCACAATTATCACATATGGAAAAATCAGTGATGAGGCTTCTCAGATCATGTAGATTATGGTTGTATCTAGATGAGGAACAACCTCATCTAACTTGCCACTATGTGATTATGAAGCACATGAAAAAAATAGATGAGGCTATGGGTGTGTTGTCTGTGCATGTTTTAGACAACCTTTTTTTCATCTTGATGATTGTCTTAGTCCTAGGGCTATGTGGACACAATTTTAGACTCTCTTTGGCATAGTTAATGAATTCAAGGAACTTCAAATTGATGCCAAATTGAACTCCATGGTACCTATTTCCTTTCCATCTATTGAGGGTTTTTTGATGAAATTCAAATCCATCAGATCTGTTTAATAGGGTTGTGGCAAGATCAAGACTAATACAGAATGTATTTACTTGATTCTTTCTAAGCTTTGAGGAAAATTTTAGATTTTCTCTTCTATTTTCCATTCCACCATGGATTCTTTGGGATCTAGATTTGTTATACCTTCTTTTGAGGTATTCTATGATTGTTTGACTAGAGAGAAATGTAAGCTTAAATAACTGGATTCTCTATCGGGATAAAAGAACCAAGCATTGGATTCTCATCCACCTATAGACAACAAGAAGCCCAAATCAAAGCCCAAGAAAGATTCAAATGGAAATGAGAGTGCCTCCAAGCCATCTCAAAAATCAAATTATGAATATAATTCCAAACCAAATCCCAGTTTCAAACAAGGAAATTCTTCAAAGTCTGGTGAGTCTTCCTCCAAGACAAAGAAGAAATCATGAGAATCTTGTAGCTTTTGTGGCAAGGAAGGAAATCCAATTTCCAAGTGTTGGGAACTACTAGAGGCTTTAGATGAATCCATTCAAGAGCATCATATCACCTCTCCTTGACCTCCTTCCTCTTCCACCAGCAAAGGTCATACTCTTTTTGCATGAGCTATACCTACATATTCTCCTTGGATCATTGATTCAGGTACTTCACACCATATGTCACACTCACCTGGATTGACTACCTCACTTTCTCAGAGAATTATTATAGATATTGTGGTTGGTGATTCAGTACAACTTTTAGTTCCACATTCTCAAAATATTTCATTGGATGGTGGTTCTCTACATGATGTTCTTTTGGTTCTGGCCATCTCTACAAACCTCATGTCTATTTATCAGATTTGTCATTCTATCTCTGGTAAGATAGTTGAGTTCTCACCACATGATGTGGTTATTTGAGACCTCAATGATATTGATTTGGTTGTTTCTTGTAGTACCCCCATAGTTTGCTTTCAGATTTTTAGTGCCATACTCTTTTAGGCCTCTTTGCATGTGTGCAGATGTTGTTATTATTTCATTGATCGTTGATGATCAGGATTATGTTTATGTTATGATGTTATATGATCTCATAATTAGATGTTAATGTTTTTATGATGCGATGTTGTATTTTAGTTGGATTATGATATACTTACCCCATATTGGCATGTGTATGGTGTTTTCATGTATGTATATGTTTATGTATGCATTTGTATGATGTGTTTGTGTGGTAAAGGACGAAGGCGTAGTTACTTGCATAGTCGAGATCCACACGACTGACCGTACCCTATCATTTCTTGTTATATGTTATATATACATACTTTGTTTTGTGATGACAGGTTTGCAGGTACATGGCATTGTCTTCCCTAAATTGGCAGGAGTGAGCGTGTCCATAAATACTCATCTCAATGGTAAAGAAGGGAGATGACAGATGGACCCAAAACCCAATCCTAAGCCCATTTATCCTAATTGTTGGATAATGTACCGGTTGACTACCTTACCTAAATTTGGTTAGGTTGACCTAATTCATGGATCCCTTCTTTGAGTTTGTATGATGTGTGTATGGTCCTGAAATATTGCTTTGGTTTACTTGTTTTGCTATGGTTATTTTAATTAATCATATAGTTGGAAAATTATGATTAAAGTATTTCCTATGTCTTTGAATAATTATTAATTAATTAAAAATCAAATATAAGAATATTTGAATTTAATTAATTAATTGTGCTAAATTAAGATTTAATATGTTTTTATTAAATTGTTGAAAAATTAGTGCATGATTTAATTGTGTTATAATTATTAAATAATTTAAATGTGGAATTTTATATTACATGTGCTTTATTGATTTATGTGAAATTTGATTTCATAAAGTAACTTGTAAAAAGAATTCTATGTGAGTTGTGCATAAATAATATATTTTATAATTAATAATTGGTATTTTCCCTCAACTCAAAAAAAAGAGGAGTTTGATTAGGAGTTGTCTGATGACTCATTAGTGTTTGCATGATAGGTGGATTTGATTTTCTATTTGGGGAAAGTTTACATTTTTTTTGGAAACGGGAGGTTTGGTTGGAGTTGTCATATTTTTTGGAGAGAGAGCATGTTTGGAAAATTTGTGCTTTCTTGTGTTCTTGTATTTTGGTGTGTGATTGATTTTCTGGGTGATGTGTATTTGCATCTGGAATTGGAATTCTACAAAGCTGTGATTCAGAGTTGCAGGATTGAGCTTCTACATTTTTAGATTTGGGAGATTCAACATCCAACAGGCAATTCTACATTAGATTTATAGCATTGGAATTGAGGTAGGGTTTTGATGAATTTTCTAGTATTTTTGTCTATAGAAATTATGTAAAATTTGCTTTGTTTGTTTGATTCTGAGGGTTAGATTAGTAATTCTGGTTAATCTTTCATTTTTGGATTTTTTAAAAGCTATTAGAAAAGCTTTTTCAGTATTTTATTATTACTTGGCACAGTAGGGAAATGCTGGCAAAATTTTTGGGAAAATTCCACCTAGAACTCACAAAAATGAGAAAATCAATTCTAGTATAGTAAAACTATAGAGAAGATAAATTTATTAAATGGGTTCTGAAGAAAAAATGTATTTGGAGTGCAAAAATGAATTCTGGGCAAAAAAAAAATACCCCCTCTGTGAAAAATAAACTGTCAAATTAAATTACCATAGTAAGAGTTATTTGTTTGCATGACAAAAATTTATTCTGGTAAATAGATTTGTGTTGTAATGTAGAAGAAATTATAAATTATGGAATAGGAAAAAACTTTCCTGTGTGTAAGCAAAAAGGGGAAAAAGCCATTTTTGGAAAAAAAATTCTCCTGTAGCTGTCATTTCCGTTTTCAGAAATACCTATTTTTTTAATTTTATTTTTAAATTCATAAAAGTTTGTTAGCTATTATTAGTGAAAACAATATCACAATAAAATATATTTATGGCAAATCTTATAATATATATATATATATATATATATATATATATATATATATATATATATATATATATATATATATATATATATATATATATATATATACATATATATATATATATACATATATAGATATATATATATATATATACATATATATATATATAGATACATATATAATATATACTATATATATATATAATATATATATATAGATATATATATATATATATAGATATATATATACATATATATATATATACATATATATAATGTATATATATATATATGTATATACATATATGTATATACATATATGTATACATATATGTATATATATATGTATATATATATGTATATATATATATATGTATATGTATATATATATATATATATATATATATATATATATATATATGTATATATACATACATATATATATATATACATATATATATATATGTATAAATATATATATGTATGTATATATATATATACATATATATATATATGTATAAATATATATATATATATATATATATATATATATATATATATATATATATATATATATATATATATATATATACATATATGTATATACATATATATATATGTATATATATATCTATATATATATATATATATGATTTTCATAGTAATCAATGTGACTACCTATTTTATCTGAGTTTTGATCTAGGTGAGATCTATGAGCCTAGGGTAGTTTACCTAGATATGTGTTAGGAGGTGGCTTGCAATAAGCATCGGGGCCCACAAGTGGCTGCCAGGATCACTTACTGTAAGTATCTGTAATCAAGTGGTAACTTAATTAAATTAAGGGGAAATAAATGAACCTAATTAGATAAGTTCCTCACCCATGCTTTAGTGCTAGTACAGACTAAGGTGGGAATGGAGAAGATGCTTGCTGCCTTGAGAGGTGTGTGTCTAGCATAGTTAATGGCTTCATCTGTACGAGAAGTCATTGATCCATGTATGGTCATTTGAGTGCCGGGATCTAGAGAGATTACCAGGACAAGACTCAAGGGTTAGACGTACATGATGACACCTACCTATGCATAGTCTAGTTATCCTACATGGTCGGTTGCATCTGGATTAGTGAGTCATACCTTTCACTACTTTGTTGACCTTGAGTTAGTAACCTATCCGAATTCCTTTCCTAGTGGTGTTTCCTGTATTGACATGATTATCCGAATGGGGTTCGATGTTATCTCCTCAGCATGGTGGAGTAGACCTTTGTGGTTCTACATGGATGGGTGGTAGTGATTATTTTCCATTCAAGATTCGACGTCTTGGTACCAGTGCTTGATGGTGTCTTTACAGATGGATTCCTTATGCTCTTCATTGATATTCATATACACTTGTTCTTTATTGTAAATCTTGTATTAGAGTATGGCATGTGATACCTAATCTAGATATTGTAAGTTAGTTGATAGAATGATTAATGCATACCCTGCGACATGTGCAGTGGATGTATGTTTATTAGAATTAATGATTGTTCATGAAATGTAAACATTACGATGTAATTGTTGTATTTAATTTATGGAATCTTTGTTGATGTTATTCAATGTGTTATGTTAGTAAGTAATACTATGTCATGGGACCCATTAGAATTGTAACCTGTGTTTACAATGTGTGTTATGTGAGATACTGGTTATTGCTTTCATGTAATTGTATATCTTGAATGTAAACTTTAGAAAAAACAATATTCACCAAACTTAGTAGCATGTTTTAGGTTAACTTCTATTGGGTTCCCCGGTGGGGCGTTACATTTCTACTAGGAGTGTTGATTCAAAGTCTCATTTATATAGGTTTGATGGCTTCAAGAGCTCCGATTGTACATATTTTTCTCTTGTTTCTCATGCAGACACAGTGATAAAACTTTGGCATAAGCATTTTAGCCATGTTAATTATAGATATCTACAACAGATGAGTACACATGAGCTAGTTATTGGGCTACCTCAGATCTGTTGTACTCATGGTGTTTTTCATGGTTGTGCCCTTGGAAAACATCACAAAGATCCCTTTCCAATAGGTAGATCCTCACATGCTATTGAAACTTTGGATTTGATACACAGTGATCTTATCTCATTTCCCACTCCTTCATTTTATGGTGCGTGATATGTACTTACTTTGATAGATGATTTCTTGAGACGCACATGGGTGTACTTATTGAAGTACAAATCTAATGTCTTTGTTTCATTTTGGATCCTTAAGATAGTTGTAGCTAGAAATAATCTGGTCTTTTTGTCAAGCGTATACACACTGAAAATGGGGGGAATATGTGAATCAGTCTTTCAGAGATTTTTACACTGAGCATGTTTTACAACATAAGTTCATAGTTCTTCATACTCCACCATAGAATAGAATTGCTGAGAAAAAGAACAAAACACTACTAGAGATGGCCAATTATATGCTATAGTCTTGAGCTATGAGTACTTCTTTTTGGGCTGAGGATATCAAGTTTTCCACCTATATTCATAATCAGATGCCTCATAAGGCATTACAACATTTGAATCATGAGGAGGCTTGGAATCATGCCATGCCTGATGTTTCTACAATCAGAGTTTTTGGTAGTGGGGCTTGGGCATTTATTCCATATGCTTAGAGGAAAGCCATGGATAGGAAGAGTCAACCACTCATATTTGTTGGCTACTATGAGGATGTGAAGGCATGCAGGTTGTTTGATCCTGATTCTAGAGAGGTCTTGTTCCAGAGAGATGTTCAGTTTGATGAGTGCTATCCTTAGATGTATCCTCCATTTTTAACTTCTACCTCACTGCCTAGTACTTCCTCTTCACCTCTATAGGATTCCATATCCTCTGAGGAAGATTTAGATGGTGATCCACCTTCCCCATCTCCACCAAATGTTTAGTGAGTGCCCAAGTAGGCTCATGATATTATTGATGTAGTTGGACCATTGGCAGGTGATCCTATAAATACTCATCATACTCATGCTCAGACATCTAGTTCTAGTCTTTTGAGTCAAGCAATTTCCATTGACCCTCAGAATTTTTCAGAGGTGATAGGACACCTAGAGTGGGATAGGGCCATTGATGAGGAGTATTATTTTTTGATGAAGAATCACACTTGGGATGTATGTTCTCTTATTAAAGGGAGAAATTTGGTTCAATGCAAGTGGGTGTATTGTACCAAATGTGTTGCAGATGGTTCAATTGATAAGTACAAGGCACATCTTTTTATGAAAGGGTTTTCACAAGTGGAGGGGATTGATTACTCCATGACCATTTCTCTTATTGCCAAGATGAACTCTATTTATCTTGTAATCTCTCTTGCAGCTTCACGGGGAGGTAAATTGTTTCAGATGGATGTGAAGAGTATTTTATTGCATGGATACCTATAGTATGAGATCTATATGGAGCAGCCTCAGGCTGTTGTGAATGATTCATCTTTGGTTTGTAGAATTCAACGATCATTATATGGTCTTAAAAAATCCCCTAGGGCTTGGTATGAGAAGATGGACTCATTTCTACTTTCTTCACACTTCACTCGCTATCATTCCAATCCTATAGTGTACATTCAGTGTCATGAGGGTGATCTTTTAATTCTTAAGCTATATGTTGATTACCTTCATCTCATAGGTAGCTCATCCTCTATGACTCAGAGTGTTCAAAGAGCTTTAATGGAGATATTTGAGATGACAGGTCTTAATCTTCTACACTATTTTTAGGCCTATAGGTTATTCAGTCTTTAGATGGGATCTTCATACTCCAACAAAACTATGCTCTTGATATGCTCCAATGATTTGGCATGCTCGATTGCAAGCCTGCCCCCACACCTTTTCAGTTAGGTGTTGTTTTATCACCATCATATCCTACTCCTTCATTAGACTCTACTTTTTATAGAAAATTGGTTGGAAGTTTGTTTTACCTGACACACACATGTGTAGATCTTTCCTTTGTGGTTGGCCTTGTCTCTCAATTCTCACATGATCCACATGAGAGTCATTGGTAAACTGCCAAATGTATCTTGAGGTACATTCGGGGCACTATTTTTAATGGCATTACCTCCACATTAGGATCTCCTCATATTGTTGGCTTCACTGACTCTGATTGGGAATGTGATACCACTAATTGAAAGTCTACTTTAGGCTTTGTTTTTTGTCTTGGATCTAGTCCTGTCACATGGTCTTGCAAGAAGAAAACTACTTGTGCATTATCATCTATAGAGGCAGAGTACCAAGCATATGGGCTAGCTAGTTAGGAGGTTCTAGGGCTTCGAAAAATGATGAATGAGTTTGGATTACCTCCAGATAGTCCCACTCTTCTATGGTGTGACAATCAAGGTGCTATTCACATTTCCCACAACTTAATAGAGCATCCACAGACCAAACATATTCGAATCCATATGCACTTCATTCAGCACTTGATCCAAGATGGTATTCTCATCTTGGAGTATATTCCTATAGCTAAGTAGGTTGCTAACATCTTCCCTAAATCTTTTTCCTTTCCGTGCTATCCTCAGTTGATCTTGATTCTTGGGGTGAAGGAATTTTTCCTTGGGGGGCCTTTGTGAGGCCTTCCTTCCTTCATATTTATTTTTAGCATGTTGTTTCATCTCTTTTTGGAGAGTTTTTCCCATGTGGTTTTTTCTATTTCTCCACTTTACAAATATTTGGTTGTGATTGGGTACCTGACCAGGCTTTGTTGTCGGGAACCAAATTTTCTTTTTAGCTTGTTTTTCTTTAGCATCTTTAGCTTTTAGTTTGTAGCTTCTTCCTAAGATCATCTTAAGGGGGTTGTTAGAGTAATAGGTTCTTTTTACCTTTTATTGCTCTCTAAATATTTTCTTAGGGTTTCTCATTCTCTTTTTATAAGGATTAATCTTGTATTTTTTCTTTTTAATTCTCTCTAATGCAATTTTACTTTGGATAGCTATTGTAGTTTGTCCCCATTCTTCTCGTGTAATAGGTTTTTCTAGTTTGCAGATATTTGTGGGTTGTGAAGATTTGTGATGTAGGAGCATCTTGGGTGTAAGGATAATCTTGCATCACCCAAAAATATTTCTGGTTTCTTTTCAATAAGGGCTATCTTTTACATAGATGTTATTTATGGAAACTTACTATTTTTAGTAAGTTGGTCATATGAGCTCGGAATGTTAGGATTTCAAAGGTGGAGGTTCATCTTAGTCATATAATCCTACTAGTTGAGTTTCATTGCCATATCATCTATGTTGGTGAAGTTATTGAGGTTTTTGGGTACAAAATCTTTGACCTCAATTTTTTAGGCCTTAGAGGCTCCGGATCGCAATCGAACCCCAGCTGATTGGAACTTGCATGAGTCAGGCACTATAGATCACAACTTGCAATTTTTGAAAAGTGGCTATAATAGCCAAATGAAGGTACGATTAAAAATTTATGGCCTTCAGAAGTTGGGCTACCTAAAAATATAATTTGTAATTATTTTGAACCGGCCCTAATGTAATAATTATGAAAAATAAAATAATTCTACAAGTATTCAGCCTTAATGGCTAAAATTATGAAACCCTCTTGGGCGGTGGAAAATTGCCTATATAATAAAAGGTCTGTAGTGTTTTCTAGGGTAGTTCTAGGTAATTATTCGAGGCTTTGTCCTATAGAATATTGTAAGGAAAATACCCATGTGGCTTTGCATATTCTAATTCAAAAAAATTTAATTCGACACTTGTGGAGATAATAAGAAGCCCATTTTTGGTTCTTGCAAATTGTTGTTATTTCTTTGTTTCCATTATGTATTTGTGGTATTAAGGGGAGCAGCCGTCATCAACATTTGTAGTTTAGTCAATACTTCTATAGAAGATGTCAAAATGAAAGATAAAGGTATTAGGGTCCTCTGTTCCTAATCAGTAAAATTTAGGAAGGGCTAAGAAAGTAATATTATTGAGGTTGTTATTGTCATGTTGGTCAATAATAGGAAATGGAAAGGTGGGAGGAGCTTCCATCCTTGGTAGACCTCTTGGTGGACCTCTTGGTACACCTCTTAGTGGACCTCTAGGTTGATAAACTACTAAGCCTAATTGATTCTCAACTTGATCTTTATTGACTAGATTATCACAGGGATGAATGTATAAATTATCAAATATTATAGCAAAAGGATTTAGGTCAATAGGGTCTTCAAAGATGTTTATAACAATAGGTTCTTCTTGTAAGGAGGATGATGATCTGGGTGTATTTTTAATAGCATCATCACATGGATTCTCTTACTTTTGTTCTTATTCATGTTCTTGTTCTTGTTCTTTTTCTTGTTCTTGTTCTTGTTCTTGTTCTTGTTCCTTTTCTTGTTCTTTTTCTTTTTCTTTTTCTTGTTCTTGTTCTTGTTCTTGTTCTTGTTCCTGTTCTTGTTCTTGTTCTTGTTCTTGTTCTTGTTCTTGTTCTTGTTCTTGTTCTTGTTCTTGTTCTTGTTCTTTTTCTTGTTGTTGTTGTTGTTCTTCTTCTTCTTCTTCTTCTTCTTCTTCTTCTTCTTCTTCTTTGTCTTCTTCTCCTTCTTGGTCAACAAAGATTTTATGTAATTGATTATCAGGAGCATTGGGAAGGAATCTTCCTAAGGATTTTAATCTTCTTCTATAAGGAATCTTCTTCTTTGTCTTCTGCTTCTTCTTCTTCTTCTTCTTCTTCTTCTCCTTCTTGGTCAACAAAGATTTTATGTAATTGATTATCAGGAGCATTGGGAAGGAATCTTCCTAAGGATTTTATTCTTCTTCTATACATGTAGATTTAGTGATTCAAAATTAAATTAGGCTATGTGGGTGGCTGCAAGAAGTTGGGTGCCAATTTTTGGCAAAAAGTGGAAGAGTTTTTCCCATTTTTCAAAATCCGTGTCAATTGATGTCAAAAATTGAGGCACTTAGAGATTGAGTCTCAAAAAACTTCACTAATAGAAATTATAGTACTCGGAGTTAGCTTTTCAAATATGTAATTTATTTCAATACCCACATTGCATAAATTAATTTTGGTAGGCATATTTAAAAACCACTTTTTCAGAGTGCATGTTTCAGGACCATACCTCACCCGTGTACAGCCACCCTTTTTTGACACAAATAAATCAATATATGTTAATCCTTTTTAGGAAAGATACCTAAGACACTATAGATTGATGAGTATATTTTTCCTTATTTTTCTTTGTATATATTTTTTTTAATTGATTTTTAAATGACAATAAAGTATATTTTCAAAACCTCTAGTGTACGGCCACCATAATTTGATGAAATGTTCATATTTTTCAAAAACAAAAAAATTTATCTTGAAAAGAATAGAATGTAGATTGATGCCATATAATTTGTTTTTACAGAAACCTTAAAATAAAAAAGTTATTAAAAGTTTAGTAAACCTCTGTGTTTCACATTTTCATACCTTTTGCTATTGATAAATATAGGAAAAATAGTAAAATTTATTATATCGTCAAAAAATTTACATTTATAGAATTAGGACAATGAAATCTATAATGGGTTTTCGTTTCATCAAAAAATTCAAATTGAAAGACGCTCAAAAAATTCGTTGAAGACAGAAAATTAATGTTAAAATAACTTAGTCATTAATGTTAAAATAACTTAGTCAAATTTATGGAGGTGAAGACATAGGGTCGGTGGGACCAAGCCTAAATCATGCCTATCCCGTACCAAAAACCAAGGCAAGTTCAGTTTTCCCACCCCAAGCTTTTAGAAACGGGTGCCCGATTTGAAATTTTAAAAAATGGGTGCCCGTTTCAAAAGTGACCGTTAACAAAACGGGTGCCCATTTTGTTAAAAAATGGGTGGCCATTTCTAATGAGTCTGTTGGAAAATGACAAGTGCAGAAGTATAGAGGTCCAATGATTGAATCATTATTCAATCATTTTATGACTGTACCCGTGCACAGACAGAATGTTTTAATTAATTTAGACCTGGTTTTGTCTTGTTCTGGATTTGACACTTGTTGGATTAAAAATTCATTCAAATATGGGATCAAAGCAATGTAGAAAGAGACAAAAGATAGAAAATAAAGAAAAGGAAGCAAAATGTCCAAGAGAAAGAAGAGCAAGAATTAGAGAGGGTAGTAATGCCGGAGCTTTGAGTTCAACAGTAGCTTTAAAGGAAGAGAGCATTGAGAACACTGTAATGGATGAAAAGCTAGAAGAAGGAAATACAAATCAAGAAAATCTAGGTGCATCTACTAACCCAGTATTGGGTACTGGTATGTCTTCACAACCCTGCATATATTCTGAAAATGAAATTCGTGATTTTTTTCAAGCGGGCTATGAAATAAATGATTTGGATTTTATTCATGGAAGTACAGTAAGAAATGAAAGTCAAACACCAGTTGAAAAAGAAATTGAAACCCCAACTGATGGTGAAAATAAAAGTACAGCTAAAATTGAGAGTGTGGATGTAGACATGGAAACACTAGTTGAAAATGAAACATGTTTAAATGATAATGAAATGGGTAGTCTTTTTCAATTGAATAGTGGTGTGTTAAACAATCTTCGTGGCTTGGTTTCATGGAGGCAGATTAGGACATATGCTAATAGATTGTTCAAACAATTTTTTTTATAAAAAGAAATTTGGGTTTCAATGTCAATTGATGTTACAATTAATGAAAATGACAAAGATGCGGAAAGTGATGAAGAGGTTAGGAGTCAATGTGAAAGAAAAAAAAAAGGATGAGTCTTTGAAACAAGTTGTTTCAACTATTGCTAGTGCCTTTGATACAATTGGAAAGAAAAGTCATTCTAAAGATAGAAATGCAGCATGACGAGCAATAACAACAGCTTTAGTAAACAAATCAACCCATGATAAAAGAATGATGAGTAACATAAGTGGATATCTTAATATTCATCATAAAACTTTGGCAAAAGATATGAAGAGAAGAGTTGACTTTGAAAGTGATCCAGCTAACAACTTATGGACCTATAGTGGCAGACTCCCGAGATCTGATATGAAACTTACTAGTGAAGTGAAAACATTGATTGAAAGATTTTGGAAGGATAATACAAGAGTATCGCCAAATGCCAGGGATGTTCTAAAATTAAGAGTTGGCTCAAAAATTCGTGAACCACATCCAAAACACCTTTTGGACATGACTCAAACTGAATTATACAAAAAATTTGTATATGAAAAGGTGTTATCAATCAGCATAAGTCAAAGATCATTTGAAAAGTGTAAACCTTGGTATGTAAGGGTAAAAAAGGAAAGAGTCACATGTTGTTGTAAAACTCATGTCCAATTTTGTTACCATTATGATTTATTTTGATCTATACGTGGTACCATGCATACTAAAGAAATGTTACAGGAATGTGGTATCCAAATTCCACCTCAAGTTATAAAGGAGTTCATCTCAAGTTTGTTTTGTAACCCACATAATGACCAATATTTTCTTTTCAATGCATGTGGTTGTGGTGTATGCAATATATGTGGCAATCTTGCATTATTAGATGAGTGTTTTCATGAAACTCCTACAACTGAATTCAAACAACAAATGATTGATGTGCGAAGATTTAAAACTGTTGAATATCCATTGAAGGATGGAAAGGTTGGAAGATGATGTGACCTAATAAATGAAAGCCTTAGTGTTCACGCATTCATGAATGAATTCAAGTGTAAGATCATACCTAAATATGTGAAACACTCTCATAATGCTAGATGGCTTGATGAACAATTTCACATGTGGAAGAATACATTCCCAGTGGGTAGTTTACTTTCAGTAGTTGACTTTGCAGAGAACTATACTCTTGCACCACAAGATGAGATCCAATCTCAATATTATAATTCAGTACAAGTAGCCATTTTTGTTCATATTGTCTATAGGCATGCACCTGATAGTACAGAAGATGATAAATTTTTTTTGAGGGAGTACCACTTCTATATGAGTGATAATAAACTACACTCATCAGAGTTTGTGCAATATTGCATGGAGACATTTTACAACAATTTAAAGGAGAGACAAATTCAAATGACACAACATCTAATATGGTCAGATAATTGCACAGGTCAATTCAAGAATGCTAGAATGTTTTATTGTTGGTGCATGTGTTAAGAGAGCCCTTGCAAGAGAACAACTCAAGTTTGAAGAAAAATCCAAATTTAAAAATGCACGTGAAATTGTTGAATGGTGTAGTACAAGTTTATCTACAGGATCAAATCAGAATTCTACAATCAAACGTTTCTTCTGGCTAGTAGAAGAGAATTATATCCTTTCAAGATATGAGTGTGATACGATAAATGGGTCAGCAAAATGGCATTCATTTAGAAGTTCTGATTCTAACACTTGGACTATATGGACTAGGGAGCTAGCATGTTTTTGTCAATTTTGTGTTGCAGGTGAATGGGAACAATGCGAGAGTACAGAATGGGTTGAAGAATGGAAACAAAGATCCTTAACACCTACTGAGACACAAGTTCCAGGCGATTCAACTAGTGAAGACCCAGATCATGCATTTGCATCAGAAGATTATGATCGTGTTTCAGATCTGATACAACCTGGTATTTATTTATTCAAATTTACATTTATAAGTGTAGGTTTTTTTACATACATGCATATGAAACTAATTATTTTTACAGGGCATGTGTATGCTATTGTTGCACCTGAGGATAATGATGAGTAGACTGAGTACTGGCTTGCTAGACATGTGGAACCTAAGAAAAAGTTGATATGTCATCAAGTAGATGATGATTGTTTTCAGTATCCAATTGGGTCTGTTGTGGTTGTTGGTACATGGCTACGAAAATACCTAACAAGAACAAATGGGTTACCAGCGTTTGAGGACTACCAATTAGAAAAGAAAATTATGCAGTATTCTCATTTAGTGGTGGCAACGAATATCAAATTAGAAAGATACAAAGGGAGGCCCACCAATAAAGTCTTATGGACCCTTTTGATGGAAGAGCATGAGGCAATCATAGAAGCATTACAAAAAAGAGAGGATGCAGATGGTACACTAGGTTGAATCAGATTTAGAGACATGTGAGTTCTTTTTAATTATGTTGAAAGTTTATATAGTTAGTTCTATTAGACATTAGACATGTACAAGTTCAATATATTATTATGTCAAATTTGGAGTTAGTTCTAATTAATTTCTTGTTTGAATAGGTATCAACTACAACTTTACACATGTGTGACACTCATATGCGGATGGTACACTCTAATAAATCACATGTGTACATGTGTAAGTGTTTTTTAATTATGTCAAGTTTATAGTTAGTTAGATATTAGACATTAGACATGTACAAGTGATAGATCTTATTATGTCAAATTTATAGTTAGTTGTGCATTAAAGACAGTTTTTCTAATTAATTTCTTATTTGAATAGGTATAAAGTGTACAACTTTACACATGTGTGACAGTCATATTCAGGAGCCCTAGAAGATGATACATTAAATTATTTCATTGAATGTTTATTTTATTTTTAATCATATTGTAATTGGGCTAAGAAGTGGGGTTTTCTTACTAGTTCTTTCCCTATGGAGCCCTTGAACTAGTTATATATATAAATAAAAATATCATTTATTAATGTATCATGTGTTATGATTTCTGTATACTTATTAATTTATTCATTTTTTAATTCAAATTCTACAATTAATTTGATGTGACATATAACTTGAATAATTTGATGTGACATATTAATTAATGATATCCATTATCTAGTTATCTAGTTATGTAGTTATGTAGTTATGTAGTTATCTTATTTTATCTCTACTTATCTGATTCACATTATATTTATTCACGTAGAGTATTTACATGCAATCCATCTTATTAAAAAAATCTTAGATCTAAAACAAATATTCTAATTTAATCTATGACAAGTACATATATCGATCAACCAAAAAAAAGCTAATCCACATAACATGTCACTCTAGTCCATATATAACATGTCCAAATAACTAGTCCAAATAAAACATGTCCATAAAACATACATCATTGGTCCAAATAAAACAAGTTCATATATAACAAGTCCATAAAACATGTGAATAGTCCAACTATAACAAGTCCATAAAACATGTGAATAGTCCAAATATAACAGGTCCATAAAACATGTGTTCATAGTCCATATAACATCTAGAAATAGTCCATATAACATCTGAATAGTCCATATAACATGAAAACACAAGTAACATCTAAGAGCCTGGATCGCCCATCTGATCTGCCGTCCTCTTCACTCCACGTGAAGAGGACGGAGATGTATCATCATGCTGTACACCATCAAGTGACTGTAAACATAAATTATGAAGAGATAACATAAGAAGTGGGTTTAAACATATAATTCACTTACAAACAAAATAAATATTGAATATACATATATCAAATAAATTACCGTGGAACCCTGCTGAGTAGTTTCCTCTGTGGGAGGAGGACCTGGAGTAAAAAATGTCATTGTGGTAATGTCCTGTACAAAACAAATTGCAAATTTATTATAATAATATTCCCTAAAAATGACATGTGCATCATGATTCAAAAATATTGGAATTTAATATATTAATAACTATGACCTCAAAGGATGATGAGGCCTGCATCTGGCTGGGTCCTACACCATGACCACATGAAACTATACTCAGTAATGGTTTCAAGGGTACATCAGTAGGGAATGATGTGGCGAAGGCCTACATAATTGTAAAAAATAGAAGTGAATTAGAATATACGCATAAATACGTGAGCATGTATAAATAGTTAAATTCAAATTAAAATGCAATATACATACAAGCAGTATATGGGGAGTGTCCTCTGTGACTGATGGTAGAGTACCCATCAAACTGCTACCAGGGTGGTATGAAGTGTGACCCTACAATATATATTTTGAAAACAAACATTATTAAAGTAAAGTTTCAATAGTAAATATTTCTAGGGGTCGAATAGACATGATAAAAACACATACAGTGAAAGGTGCACCAACATCTGAAGTAGTCGAATGGACATGGTGATGGTCCATGGATGTCGTGGTCTCCTCTGCCCCCTGTCTGACAAAAACAACATATTTTGGTTGATATGGTTTGTGTGTCTGTACATATATATGTAGACAAAATATTTTATCACTATTATATAGATTACCTCTGCGCTAGATAAATCCGCTACGTATAGAAGGTCAAGAAATGATGACAACTTAGCAGGTCGATCCTTTGTGTCATCATATCCTCCATGTGCACCCTCTGCATCATCAAATCCATCATTTGGCCCCTCACTCTGTGGACCAATACATATTTCCCCGCAGCTGGTGCAAGCATGTGCTATGCTCTGGGGTGCCCTAGCCATCCTAAACTGCTCAGCTAAATCACCCGAAAGGGTGCTCAATGAACCAAGAGCAGAGGTGACTACTTGGTGGTGTACTGGCGCTGGAATCATAGGAGCTGGATAAGAAACAAGGGGCTCCTCATGTGGATGATTTCTGACTCTATCACTCAGCTTCGCCCTAGACCTGTCCTGAGGCATGCCTCTACCGACCCCCTGAAATGCTCTCATGTCAAAATAATTAGGTTTTTTACCCAATTCAAACTCAGCCCACAATTTTATCACAAAGTACATGGGGACCTCATGATTTGCGTGTGGTGGATGGTCAAATACCATCCACCACCACTCCCAAAAGTGCTATGAAATCAATGGGTGTTTGCACTAGCGAATAGATATTCTTGTTTTTTTGGGGTTTATTTCTTCACCTATTTTTGGATTCTTAAACCACCAAGAAAAATATGCTTTGGTGATTTTAAGATCCTTCACCTCTTTATAGGTGAGTCCATCAGCATAGAATGTTCTCTTGGAATCTCTCCATGAGCGATAAATATCCAACTCATCATCGAGGGACTGGACAGAAACTACTATGCCTTGCATAGTATCTGCAAGGCATAGTAGATGTGCAGAGGGGTGGGGATCATGTCTAACCATCTCAATGTCGCTGACAATAGAGGTGATATTACACCTCATGTCCTCTCTAAGCTGCTCTGCGGTAGGAGGAGGTGGTGGTGGTGGTGGTGGTGGTGGTGGTGGTGGGGGCTGACCTCCTGAATGCTCATCCATCATGTGTAAACTGTACATATATAAAGTATTTGAACGTGTAAATGAAAAGTATTTAAACACATGAATAATCTAAACATATATATCTCTATCTTCACATGTACACATTTATAAAGTATTTGAAAATGTAAATGAAAAGTATTTAAACACATGCATAATATATTAGGTCTTAAGGGTGATAGTAGGTCCTATTACATCTTACGAGTACATACTCTAGCTCCTATTAGGTCTAAAGGGTACATAATAGGTCCTATTAGGTATTAAGGTTACATACTAGGTCTTAAGGGTCATATTAGGTCTTAAGGGTACATACTAAGTCTTAAGGGTCATATTAGGTTTTAAGGGTACATACTAGGGTTTAAGGTTCATATTAGATCTTATTAGGTCCTATTAGATACTATTAAGGGGTTATATTATGTATATATTAGGTCCTATAAAGAGAGTTTACTTTGTAAATGTTTATTTCTTTTCAATAAGGTTATATTTTATATTGATTTAGTTGGTTTGTTAATATAATATTCTAAACTTGCTACGGTGTCTTTGTTTAAAGATATATAATGTATTCCTTTATTGGTCAATTTGAAAATAATTACTTTTTAGTACATTGAACATGACGAGAGAGGAGACAGAGAGAAGAAAGTTCAAGGGAGAGAGATGAGATAGCAGAGAGAGGAGAGACCTAAGAGAGGACGTGAGGAGAGAGGAGAGAGAGAGATCAGAGAGAGGAGTGAGCAGGTGAGGAGAGAGAGAGAGAGTTCAAGGGAGAGAGATGAGAGAAAGAGAGAGGAGAGAGAGAGAAGAGAGTTAAACAGAGAGAGATAGAGAAAGAGAGAGGAGAGAGAACATGATCAGAGAGGAGAGAACATTAGGTTTTCATTTACAATTGTCTACATTTTAGGTTTTGGTAAATAGAATTTTACAGATTCTAAGTTTTCATTTTCAATTTTTAACAAATACATGATTTCTAAACAAATTGAAAAGTAAATTAAAACATAAATAAATGAAAAACTATAAACATACATTCATTTTAAAAATAAATTCATATAATGCTATTTAAAAACAAAAATTAACTTTTTATATGTTTTAGGTTTTCGTTTACAATTTTAAATATGTTTTCAGTTTTCTACGTTTTAGGTTTTCATTTTCAGTTTCATTTTAGGTTTTGTTTTCAATTTCATTTTAGGTTTTCATTTTTTATTTCATTTTAAGTTTTTATTTTTTGTTTTCATTTTCGGTTTCATTTTAAGTTTTTGTTTTCAGTTTTCTACGTTTTAGGTTTTCATTTTCAATTTCGTTTTAGGTTTTCATTTTCAGTTTCATTTTAAGTTTTTGTTTTCAGTTTTATTTTTAGTTTTTGTTTTCAGTTTTCTACGTTTTAGGTTTTCTTTTTCAGTTTCATTTTCAGTTTTCATTTTCGATTTTCCACGTTTTAAGTTTTCATTTTCGATTTTCCACGTTTTAGGTTTTCATTTTCAATTTTCTCCATTTTAAGTTTTTGTTTTCAATTTTCTACTGTTCAGGTTTTTGTTTTCTACTTTCTTACGTTTTAGGTTAAATTGTTTTCAATTGCACATTATTTCTAAACAAATCGAATAACAAATAAAAACATACATTTCATAATCTAAGAAAATACATTCATTTTTAAAACGCAATCTTAAATAGCTATTTAAAACTAAAATTTAACGTTTTACTATTGAAAATGAACATGAAAAATAAAATAAAACAAGTCAAAATGATAAATACGTACCTGGAACTCAAAAAAATGTATTTGTGGGGTCGGCAGGTGTCTAACAATCAGGTAGGCGATGTTGAAAAATCGTAGATCCCATTCTCCTGTCACTAGAAAATGACAGGAAACGCTGTCAAAAAAAAAAAAATACTTTTCAAAAATGGGCACCCATTTTTTGTCAAATCGGGTGCCCGTTTTGGCTCGGTTGACCGAACCGAAACGGGTGCCTGTTTTATTCAAGATCGGAGTGCCGAACCAAAATGGGCAACCAATTTGGAAAGAAACGGGTGTCCGTCTCTGGCAGTGCATTTTTCCAAGTCGCAGACTTCCGCGGAATTGGCACCCAACTTTTTGCACGTACCCATGTATCATCTTAAAATGGAAGCACTTCCATGATAAGAGCATTTATCCTTCTGAGTAAGTGGTCTAGGGTCATGTTAAGTGCCTTGACCAGGTCTTTGCATGTATTTAGCTTTTCTCCCCTGTTCTGCTTCCTTCTGCACCCATTTTTCACTTCATATCTACATTTCATAATATTCTTGGATAGGTGTAGACACCTAAAAATCTTTTAGAAAATAAAGTATTTTTATTTTCTGAAAATCTCTGATGACATCATCATTTGTTAATTAATTATTTATTTAATTAATTAATTTATTTTTATGTCATTAAATCCCTTTATCTTAATTAAAAATATTTAATTAAGAAATCCCTCCCAAAAATGTTTAAATCTTATTTAAACATTATCTCCTTATTTATTAATTATTTAATTAATAAATTGACCAAAAATTCCAAAATAAATAATTTATTTATTTTTTGCCCAAAACTTGGCCAATTTCCTTAAGACCACTAACCTCTTCCAGAATCTTCTAATCCTTCTTTAATTTCGATTAAAAGGCTAAACCCATCCTTTCTAACCCTAATTTCAACTCAAAATATTTAATTAAGATTAAATATTTAATTTTCATATTTATTAAATATATTTTAATAAATATTCCCAAAACTAAAACCTTTGGAATGAATAAACATTTATTCATTCTCCCTAAACCAAGGAAAACTCTAGACTCTTCTAGAAACTTCTCAACCCAACCTCTTCACCCATCCTAATCCTACCCCTAAACATTTGCACAATCCTAACCAAACTTAAGACTTTCCTAAGCCAAAGCAAAGTCTCCCCTTCCAAATATCTCAACCACAAAACATTCAATGCATCCACAAAGTCATCAAAGTCCCTTAAAGGCTCATTCAATGCTCTTACAAGCACTTATGAGGGGAGTTATGAGCTTTGAGCCCCCTTTGTTGACTCATCTTTACCCTTCCCTTCATCCACTCACCTTGTGACTTGTGTCACCTCCTGATGGGCTTTAGACTAGCACAATCCATGTGCCCCCCTTTGAATGAATCTTGGCCTCTCTTAAGGATTTCAATCCTGGCCACTCATTCTTCCTTCCCAAATCCTATAAATACCCCTCCTTTCAAGAGAAAATCAATTAGCTTAACTTTCATTCTCATGCATTGTTACCATGCCCTTTTATTTCTAGACTTAGCACAAATCATTCTAATTTAGTTTACTTTCAAGCATTTTTAGCTCATCATAGCTTAGCAATAATGGATTAACATAGTTTTTATTGTTTGTTTTGCATAGCATAGCATCATATCACATCTCATTTGGTCTAAAATCAATCCTAGATTACTCATCATGTAGCTTAATCTCCATTAAAGCATTTTTGGATCCTTGAGGCCTTAGGGGAAAATCAGGTGTTCTATACCTATTTTTGTGCCATTTTGGGGTTTTCATGGATTTCAATCCATCTTATATTGCATTATAGTATGCTCCAAGTTCTTAGAGAGCACACCCACATCCCTCTTATCAGAGAAAATCAAACAGTGCTTGGGTGCACCTATTTTTAGCTCAATCTGAGGTGGCTTAGCCTAGAGTTTCCTTGTTTTTGTTTTGATTGTATGCTAGATTAAACTCTTAATGTTTGATTGATTTGAGCCTTTCAAAATAGATAACAGGATCCTCAAAAGCCTTTCTCACATTCTGGCACGCCCGGTGGGACATACTGGTGAAGCTTCCTTGTAAAAGAAGGGGAATGGCGGAGGTTTCTTGGGATGTTTGCAAGATTGGATCAGGGAATTGTTGGATGAATGGAGAGTATACTTGTGCTGGGATTTGGATAGTGCTTATGGGAATATGAGGATGGAGATATGGTGGAATGGGAGTATGCCTTTGTGCAAAATTAGTGAACATGCTCTGTTGGTTTTGGGCTATGAGTGTATTGACTGCTGGTGGATTCTCTGGGTGATTCACAAATGTTTCTATTGCCAGAGGAGCTGAGGGGATATTGGGATCATCCCATGTATTTTTAGTTTGTATTTGGGGATCATAGGCTACCATTGCACTGGCAAAAATGTTGGGATCAGATGAGCTAGTGATTGGATAAGGATTCATGTGCCTTCACTTCCTAGATCTTGATCTTGTCTTGACAGGCATGGAGATGCAGATGTTAGATGGATGCAAGATGTTTCCTAAAGAACTCTAAAGGATGGTGGATGCAAGCTTAAGGAACTTCTAAGGATGATGAATTTCTAGAATGTGATGCAAGGATTGATGAACTACTCGGATTTGGATCAAGGATGGTGGAAGATTGATGGGAGATGGTGGAAAATTGGTAAAAAAGCCTTGGTGATGATGGAGGCTTGGTGGGATGCTCTGATTTGGGTCAAGATTGGGTGGAGGATTGGTGGGATGCTAGTGGAAGATTACTAAGTGTCAATAATGAGCTGCTATTTTTCCCTGATGGAGGATCAGTGATAGGATTTGGGCCAACCTAGGATAGACTAATGATCTTTGGTTAACTGGATGCTTATCAATACAAGCCAATCTCTTGCTCGAGATGATGAGGCTGTGCAAGGACAAGTTGGATTTTCTTTAGACAATGCTCTGTCAGAAAGGGGATGCTTTCTGATTTAGGATAAGGGATGGAAACAACTCAAAGGTTTTGAACACTAAGTGTTTGTGGATTTGGATCCCTGGATTTGGTACAAAAGATGGTGGGTTCTGATTTAGATGATGGATGCTAGATTTTGGATGAAGGATATGGGATTCTAATGGTGGATTGCTGATGGAAAGATGGTGAAGGATAATGGAACAATTCTCTCTCTAAAGGGATGATGCAGATGTGAGTAGGAAGCCATGAAGAATGCTCTTAAAGAGCTCCAAACTGGTACTGAGAGCAAAACCTACAAGTTTGAAGAGGTGTGTCCTTACCCATTTGACCGATCCATTACCGCTATTCCCTTCCCCAAGCACTTTGAAACACCTAAATTTGATAAATATCAGGGGAAAGGAGATCCAGTCAATCATGTTAAGGAATTCTATATGGCGTGCCAAGAAGTGGCTTACAGTGATAACTATCTCTTGCGTTTATTCCCCAAAAGCTTGGGAGGAACCGCTGTTGAGTGGTTCTATAAAATTCCCAGTGGGACCATTACAACCTTTGCTGAACTCTCTGAGAAGTTCATCAACCATTATGCCCACAATGTTGAGAATGAGTTGATCTTGTTAGATCTCTACCACTCAAAATAGAAAGAAGGAGAAAGCCTAGCAGAATACTTACAACAATGGCAGAACCTTACCACCAAGTTATCATACCAACCGCCAGAAAAGCATTTGACCAAAATCTTCATTGATAACCTGCATCCTAAGCTATCCCACTTCATGCGGATGAATTATCTCCAAACCTATCAAGATATCAAGAGCAAGGGGATAGGTATTGAAAAGGCCCTCCTAGATGAAGGCACAATCTGACACTTCAAAAATGATGCCCAAAAACCCAGCAATGATAAAACCTGTTACTAGAATCGTAACAAGAATGTTGTTACTGATGGAGCCACTGATACCAAGCATGTCCAATTTGTTGTAGCTAGTCCTCCGTCAACTCCTACATACCAACAACAACAAGTTCCCATCCATCAGCAACCTCCTCAATTCCATCAACAACCTATGCAACAATATCCTTCTCAGAATAATCAGCAAAATTATCAGCAGCAAGCCCATCAAGCTTATCAAGGTAACCCAAACAATCAAGTCAATGTCATCAATATTGCTCCCAAGAAGAACAAACCCAGAGCTCAAAATTATCCAAAGAAGACCTTCACACTGCTAGGTGAACCTCTGGATGTTATCTTTCATTGGATGGCCAAGGCCAACTTGATTACATATCCACCAATTCAGCCAGTTGATGATACCACTTCCAAGCCTGATTGGTACAAAGATCATGAGTACTATGATTATCATCGTGTCAAAGGATACACTACCCTGAAGTGTATGAGACTCAAAAACTATATCCAAGATCTCATTGATCAAAAAGAGATTCAAGTAGATACACCTGTTCAAGCCTCACCAAATTCCAATTTACAAATCTATCAGAATGTGTTCCCACAACATAATGCTGGGAAGAATCAAGCTAATACCAATCATCCCCAGAATCATGGTAAAGGCAAGCAAGAAGATCACACTACTACCTACATCAATTATGATAAATTTGTTGGATGTATAACCCAAGTTGAGCCCATAGTCAATACCATCCATGTCAGAGGAGCAGACAGTCAATGTGCTGTTACCACTCGTAGGGGTCGGATAACTATTGCTGGTGCCCATCCAAGGCCAGTACAAAATGCACATAATTCATAGTACAACCTCATAGAACATCTTGGGAATACACCAGCCCAAATATCCATCCTAGACCTTCTCCGCACTTCACCTCTCCATCAGGAGATCCTTGACCGAGCTCTCAAAGAAGGACATGTCCCCACAGACATTAACACCACCCAGTTTGAGACCCTTGTGGGACATCTATCCATAGCCTGTGCTTTATCCTTCAAACCCTCCAACATGCCAATCATTGCACCTGACCATACTCTCCCTCTCCGCATCGTCGTCATGGTCAGAGACTTTGCCATCAAACAGGTCTTAATAGATAATGGCTCAGCCCTAAACTTGTGTACTTTAAAATTCATTCAGCAGATTGGATTCACACAGGCTGATATAGCACATGAAGTAATCACTATCAAAGCCTATGACAACTTGGAGCATACCTCTAAAGGTACCATTACTTTTCCCATTCAGCTAGGCCCAGCAACACAAGATACTATTTGCCATGTTGTCGATCTTGACCTACCATTTAATATCCTCCTAGGCCGACCATGGATTCATTCCATTAAGGTTGTACCATCTACTTACCATCAGTGCATCAAATTTCCACATCAAGGCACTGAGGTTACCATCCATGCTGACCCCCAACCCTTCGCATACTATCATGCGATGGAAGCATCATTCCCTCACTCCACTCATTGTCTTGGAACTGACATTGGTACTTCTATTGCCAGCTCATCCCGATCCCATTGCGATCCAGAAACCATTCTCACCTCCACCCTCTCTTCCATCAAGATCAATAACTAGGGTTGTGGTGAATATAGCCTACATGATGCATTTTCTGTAGGGGCCCTCCCGCTTGATCCACATACTCAAGGGCATCTAGATCACCAAAGCAAGCCTATTGAAGAGCATCATGAAATCAAGAAAATCAGATCTATGACTTTTGAATCCCATGGCAACATAAACAGTCAAGAGATGGATCCTGACATAAATAGGTGGTTGTATAAAGATCCCCCGTCACCTGACACTCAACTTCTTGGCTATTTCAAAGATAAATATCCAAAACAATATAAGTATACCACTGAACAATGGCACTATCAAGGCGGTGGTCGAGGGCCACAAGAAGGCGGCAACCAATATCCCATCACACCATCAAAGAATCCTGAACATCAAGGTCTTGGTTTTAATACCCCTCACCTGCATATACAAGGGCCCAATACCGCAACTGGGGGCACCAACATGACTAGTGTTCCCCTCTTAAATAGCCAGGATGACCTCATAAAGATCGAAGACATCCCTGAAGAGAAAGAAATCAGATCCTACGATGATATCTTTAACGATGACACCCTCCTAGGGACTTCTGTCCTCTGACAACTCACCATAAATTTCATATAACTTCCCCTCACCCACCCTGAACTCATAGACCAGGACCAACCAAGCATTACACACATCGATGAGTTCCAAAGCATGGAAGCACTCCTAGAATTCATGGGGGCATTAGGCCCACAATCAGTTCACAATTTAGAGTCAACTCACATCTATAAGCTTGACCCAGAAGGATACTTCAGAGAGGAGGCAAGCTTTAGCTGCAAAAGAGAAATAGAAAGAGTAAAACATGGGTCCTTATGTGAAAACCCTTCTGGGGCACATTCTGATTCCAAAAAAGTAAAAAATAAAGAGCATATCTTCTAGTGAAAACTTGGCAATTCAAGCGCTAGAAGATGAAGACTTGCCTCTTCCTCCCATCCAGGATTACAGACCTAAGTAGTCACCTATCATCATAGAAGAAACCAAGCCAATCAACTTAGGTACAGAGGAATGTCCGAGGATCACCTACATTGCAGCCAACATGACAGAAGGTGAAGAAATGGCTTTCACTACGCTACTTCAAGAAGCTACTATGAACTTTGCATGGTCATATGCACACATGCCTAGGCTTGATCCTAATCTTGTCATTCATCATCTAGCAGTGGATCCTAATGTCAAGCTAGTAAAGCAGAAGCTATGCAAAATGCATCCCAAAGTAGCTCTATTGGTAAAATCAGAACTAGAAAAGCTCCTAGATGCAAAGATTATCAAAGCTATAGATTACTCAGATTGGATCTCCAACATGGTACCTATCACAAAGCCTTCCAGCGACATCTGAATTTGTACAGATTTTAGGGACCTAAACAAGGCATGTCCTAAAGATGATTTCCCGCTACCAAATATAGACATGATTGTAGATCTTACAGTGGGTCATGAGATGTTGTCACTAATGGATGGTTTCTCTGGATACAATCAGATTCATATAGCAGCAAAAGACCAACAAAAAGCAGCATTCACCACTCCATGGGGTACCTTTTTCTATAACATGATGCCCTTTGGTCTAAAGAATGCACGAGCCACATACCAGAGAGCGATGACAGCAATCTTCCATGACATGATCCACAAGATCCTAGAGGACTATGTGGATGATATTCTTGCAAAATCAAAGACACACCATGAACACCTTGACATTCTTAAGAGTGTGTTTGATCGCCTATAGCACTATGGGTTATAGCTCAATCCAAAGAAATGTGTCTTTGGTGTTACATCTGGAAAGCTCCTAGGTTTCATAGTATCACGACGGGGCATAGAGATTGACCCTAAAAAGGTCAAAGCAATAATAGAAATGCCTCCACCAAGAACACTCAAATAGCTCAGAAGCCTATAAGGAAAGCTTCAATCAGTGCATCGGTTCATTTCTCAGTTAGCAGACAAGTGCCAACCTTTTACGCATCTCTTATGCAAAGACACAAGCTTCAAATGGGATCCCATATGTCAAAGAAGCTTTGATAAGCTCAAGAAGTATCTTGCCAATTCTCCAATCCTAGTACCACCAATTCCAGGATGCCCTCTCATACTCTACATCTCGGCAACCACTACAGCACTGGGGGCACTCTTAGCTCAACATGATGATGACAACAAAGATAGAGCCATCTATTACATCAGTTGAACTCTTGTCGGATATGAGCTTAATTATTCACCTATGGTAAAAGCATGCCTTGCAGTGGTCTTTGCCACTCAAAAGCTTAGACACTACATGCTCAGTCACACAATCAGGCTCATTTCAAAAGTGGATCCCCTCAAGTACCTCTTATCAAGGACAACCCTCACAGACCGTATGGCAAAATGGGTCATGTTACTCAGCGAGTTCGACATCCAGTATATTGATCGCAAAGCAATCAAAGGGAAAGTCATTGCTGATTAGCTAGCAGAAGCACAACTGGTGGATGCCTATCCACTAATCATGGAATTCCCTGATGAACACTTATGTATGATCGAAGAACAACCCATGTGGAAACTATACTTTGATGGCTCCTACACATCAAATGGATCAGGCGCAGGAATCCTATTCATCACACCTCAAGGTGACTACATCCCAAAATCATTCAAATTGGGATTCCCATGTACCAACAACATTGCAAAATATGAGGCACTCATCTCAGGTCTCAAAATAGCCATTCAGTGGAATATCATAGAATTACAAGTGTTTGGAGATTCACAGCTGATTATCAAACAAGTCCTAGATGAATATTAGACAAAGGATGACAAGTTGCTACCTTACAAAGAGCTGGTGGACAAACTGAAAGAGCATTTCCTAAATCTACAGTTCACACAGATCCCAAGACTTCAAAACAAAGAAACATCTACAATGGCATCCAAAGTTGCTAATCCCCTAGCTACTCAGTTTTCTCCTCCATCTCCTAAATCTATTTTGGGTCCCAAAGATTTGAAATCTCCTAGCGTAAATCCTCCATCACATCCACCTCTATTTTCCATGTCCTATCCACTTCATCCATCTCCCCCACAACATGTGCCAATGTTGGTCCTGAGAGCATCTCCCTATCATGATCACTTTCCATCTTTCCATCCAAACAATTTCTACCACCATATATCCCATCTACGCCATCCAATCTGTGCTTTTGCATAAATTCCTCCATCCTAACAAAGTTGTACCAACATCCAAGCACATCAGAAAGATCAGTGAAGAAAGTCAGTGAAAAATCAAAAAATCCATAAAAATTGGAAAAATCAAGAGAAAAGTATCAAAAAAAAGAAAAAGAGAAAAACATTCATCCTATGGTGAAAACTTGGCAATTCAAGCCCCTTGGACAAGTACCATGGTGAAAACCTGGCAAACAGGCATCATGCATAGGTCCCCCCAATTCCTTTCTGTAGTTGGGGGCCATTCCCTTCTTCCATCTTATCCAACATCCCCTCCATCCCATTTGTCTCTCACCTCCTTCATCCTCCTTTGGATCTTGATGAAAAAAACAAAGACTACCATGTATACATGCTTTTGGGCACCTTCTTGGCATCCATCACACCTTTCAACTACATATCCTCTATCCAATCCATTCATCCTAGCTTCCATATACCTTCCTTATCCTCTTGTTAGCATATCATCCATCCAAGCATACCCCATGCCTCTGAAAATACATAAACTATCCTAAGCAGGGGGCATCTTATTCCTTGGTGACATATTCCTTGGAGACTATCTTTCATCCAAAATATCCCATCTCCCAAATCTTTTAGCAATTCCTCCATCCAGATCCCAAGCATTCCTCTATCCAATCCTCAAGCAAATCTATCATCCACATCTCCTAAGCAGTTCCTCCATCCAAATCCAAATCTTCCTCCATCCAAGTCTCCTAAGCAAATCCACCATCCAATCTCCCCAAGCATTCCTCCATCCATATCCCTCAGTGGTTCCTCCATCATTCCATCTTCCAAACCTCAAGAAAATCCACCATCCAATCTCCCCAAATCTTCCTCTATCCAATCCTCAAGCGTTCTTCCATCCAAATCCAAATCTTCCTCCATCCAAATCTCCTAGTAGTTCCATCATCCTCATCCTAAGCATTTCCTCCATCTTTCCATCACCTGGTATCTTCCCTTGTCTTTGGTATCTAGCTATAGGCTAACCTCATTGCAATCCAATGCCATTCATCCCTATCCAAACATTCCTAGCAGTCTTCTAGCCATCTTCCAATCCTATCCACATCCTCTAGCTATCCAACATCCAAGATCAAGCCAACCAATCCAATCACATCCTTAGTCTTGTAGCAAGCCTTGATCACAATCCAATCATCATCGTTGGGATATGTCCTTCCCAAATTTGTGTCATTTTAGGACACATCATCCATCACTAGTCCATCTTGGCCTTCCAGCACAACTAGGGCATCGTCTTTCATATAGTTGGAGTTTTAGCTTCACCCCCAGGTTCTTTGTACATCCTAATCCTGAGTCTTGTACCATAGCATCAGTCGTGTCTCCACCTAAACTCATTTGTACATATGTGTCTTTAGGTCCCATCCTTTGTGTTAGTTAGCCCTTGTCATTGTCTTGTTGTACATACCCTCGTCAGTCCTGTAGCAGTATTTGATCAGAAATCTTGTCCTACCCAGCCTCGCACTTTAGCAACATCAATTGTCGACTATCCTTGATCATCATGACCATCTTTGAACTACATCATTTTCCAATCAGCAACACAACGTTCTCCCCATTAGCATCGGGTCCACACAGATGTATGCTTTTGTTTTTTCTGACCTAAGCCTAATCACGGGTCCCCTCAGTTGTATCCTTCCTGTCTAACTTAATCTTCCACCAAGCACACTAGGCCCGTGTCGATGTATCCTTCCACACGTTCAGACCAATCTTCCCACCATCAATCAAATCAAATCTCTCTCCTTGGCAAAGGTTGTCTTTTGGAGTTATCATTTTGGCCTTGGATTTTGTCCTTTGGGTCTTGTTAATCTTTTACAGCTTCTCATTGTTCTCTACTCAAAGTCACCATGATCCTTTATATCATGGTGTGCAGCGAATGAGGACAATCTGGGGCAAGGTCTTTTGATCTTTTGCTTCTTCCCGTGAGTCAGTCATGTGTTTGTGGTTTCTTCAGCATCATTTCCACCATGCTTCCTCTTGGGTTCGTGCGTGATGCTGGGGAAACCCTGCGTGTCTTTTTAGCATCAGTCCTATGCAACACTGGTGACAAGGCCTCGTGATCCCAGTATCCTTGGTAGGTCTCTAGCATTGCTATATTAAACTAGGTTGTGCTCTCTCAAAGATCTAAAGCATGAAGCTTCCCCAATCCCCTGCATCTTGCATCATATAGATTAATCTTGCATCTTGCATCTCTCATGTAGCTACATCCTGCATTTTGCCTTTCATCTCATCTTGCATTCACCCATCTTTGCTCTTGGAAGCTTGGTTATTTATCTCCCCTTCTTCCTAGGCCCTTCCTTCTTTGTTTCCTTTCAAGAAAATTCCACAACATTTATTCCTTGCGTTATTTTCTCGAGGGGGCACAACCCCTCATTCTTCAAAATTCTAGCCTTGGGCATCTAATTTTCTTGTCTTTGAAGCCATGCCACTTGCGGCATCGCATCAAAGAGGGGCAAAATGTAGACACCTAAAAATCCTTTAGAAAATAAAGTATTTTTATTTTTTGAAAATCTCTGATGACATCATCATTTGTTAATTAATTAATTATTTAATTAATTAATTTATTTTTATGTCATTAAATCCCTTTATCTTAATTAAAAATCTTTAATTAAGAAATCCCTCCCAAAAATGTTTAAATCTTATTTAAACATTATCTCCTTATTTATTAATTATTTAATTAATAAATTGACCAAAAATCCCAAAATAAATAATTTATTTATTTTTTGCCCAAAACTTGGCCAATTTCCTTAAGACCACTAACCTCTTCCAGAATCTTCTAATCCTTCTTTAATTTCGATTAAAAGGCTAAACCCATCCTTTCTAACCCTAATCTCAACTCAAAATATTTAATTTTCATATTTATTAAATATATTTTAATAAATATTCCCAAAACTAAAACCTTTGGAATGAATAAACATTTATTCATTCTCCCTAAACCAAGGAAAACTCTAGACTCTTCTAGAAAATTCTCAACCCAACCTCTTCACCCATCCTAATCCTAAATCCCCCTAATCCTAATCTTAATCCTACCCCTAAACATTTGCACAATCCTAACCAAACTTAAGACTTTCCTAAGCCAAAGCAAAGTCTCCCCTTCCAAATATCTCAACCACAAAACATTCAATGCATCCACAAAGTCATCAAAGTCCCTTAAAGGCTCATTCAATGCTCTTACAAGCACTTATGAGGGGAGTTATGAGCTTTGAGCCCCCTTTGTTGACTCATCTTTACCCTTCCCTTCATCCACTCACCTTGTGACTTGTGTCACCTCCTGATGGGCTTTAGACTAGCACAATCCATGTGCTCCCCTTTGAATGAATCTTGGCCTCTCTTAAGGATTTCAATCCTGGCCACTCATTCTTCCTTCCCAAATCCTATAAATACCCCTCCTTTCAAGAGAAAATCAATTAGCTTAACTTTCATTCTCATGCATTGTTACCATGCCCTTTTATTTCTAGACTTAGCACAAATCATTCTAATTTAGTTTACTTTCAAGCATTTTTAGCTCATCATAGCTTAGCAATAATGGATTAACATAGTTTTTATTGTTTGTTTTGCATAGCATAGCATCATATCACATCTCATTTGGTCTAAAATCAATCCTAGATTACTCATCATGTAGCTTAATCTCCATTAAAGCATTTTTGGATCCTTGAGGCCTTAGGGGCAAATTAGGTGTTCTATACCTATTTTTGTGCCATTTTGGGGTTTTCATGGATTTCAATCCATCTTAGAATGCATTATAGTATGCTCCAAGTGCTTAGAGAGCACACCCACATCCCTTTTATCAGAGCAAATCAAACAGTGCTTGGATGCACCTGTTTTTAGCTCAATCTAAGGTGGCTTAGCCTAGAGTTTCCTTGTTTTTGTTTTGATTGTATGCTAGATTAAACTCTTAATGTTTGATTGATTTGATCCTTTCAAAATAGATAACAGGATCCTCAAAAGCCTTACTCATAATAGGATCCTAAGGTTTCTAACCAAAAGGTCAAAGTTGACCTTTTGGGGTCAAATTTGACCTCTATCTTGACGTGGTCAGTTACAACCTCGTCCTTGACCCTCTGTTCAAAATTTCAAAATTCTTTGATTTCCAGGTGTCAGGTTTTCGGGGATATTTGTTTCCTACCTCCGGGTCAGCCATTTCGGGTTTCAGAATGGTAAATCCTATAATTGCATTTAATCTAGTATATTTTCTAAAAGTTAGGACCTAATTGGGATTTAATTCTCCAAGGTGGCCCCTCTAGAGGATTGTGCCCTAGATCATTATAATAGGAGGCCTTCCTCTCTTATTTTCTACATCAAGTTTTGTGAGAACATCTCATCTTCAACCAATTTAATGAGCGAGATCTTAAGTGCAAGAAAGTGAATTGAAGCCTTCAAGCATTCAAGTGTTCAAGCATTCATCCATCAAGTAGATCCATTGTTAGCTATTGAAGGATTCAATCTCTATGGAACCCCCTTGAATATCCACCCTTCTACATTCATCCAAGCCTCCTCATATGCAAAGATCAATTCAAGATTGGTGTTGAAGATCAAATGCCATTGATTGGAGACATCCTATATTCATTCTACATGCATTGAAGCATTCCTATTTGTGGATTTGAGGACTCGAATCCTCTACAAGGACTTCAACATAAGCGAGGTGAATTGTTTCAATTGCTTTATTTATGCGCAGTACATTTCAATTCAATTTCAAGGTTAATTCCTAAATTGGGGATTGACCAAGGCAAACCCCTCATACAAAAAAAACCCCCATTTTCTTGCAGGTATATGTGTGGAACTTTAGATCTGAGATCGGATTCAGATACCCTTTTGGGTGAACTTTCCAGATCTGTGAACAAAGTCAGAGTCGACCTTGAAACAAAGAATGTAGCCTTTGACCTTTTATGAGGGTCAAAGACTACCTACCAGCGGAAAGACAAAAGATTTTTGGGTTTTCTTCATCTTGGCATTTCCAGTCCAAAACAGGTTGCAAAATTTCTTTAAAGTACACACAGACATAAAAAAATTGGCATTTTCTAGATTTTCCCTAATTTGAGGTTAGTACTTCCCTTTCAATTTCAAACACTTCAATTCTACAATAGGGAAATATAGGGGTTTTAACTCTCTTTCATATTCTCCATAGATTGATTCGATTGTGCATTAACCTTTTGGTTGATCAAATTGGATCTCTCCTCTGGGAATTTGGATTTAGGATTAGATCTAATATTTCCCCCATACATCCTACACATTTGAATATAAGTGATTCCATTTTACCACTATTCATTTTGGTGAACTCGACTAGCTTACTCTCTTTCTTTTTGGTGTTAGATTTCCTTTTATCTTGTTAGTATTAGATTTATCTTTTGTGTTAGATCTTTAATACTAATTAGATTTTAAAAATACAAAAATAGTCAGGCTTTATATGTTCTTAGTTTAGTTCATTTGTATTGCATTCATTTATGAGCTTTACTACTACTAGTCCTACTTATAAGATTCTGGTTAGAAGAAGTCGTAGACTCATGGGTGCCTTTGATCCTAAATTTTCCTCCCCTTTCCTTAGGATCCTGGATGACAATTTGATTCTTCATGATTCCAATCCTACTATGGAGAAAAACTCTTCTCATTCATCTCATGATGAGGATGATGCTTTAAGACTTCCTCCTGAACAAGCTCAAAAACTTTCAACTGAACTTGATAAAATGGGTAATTGGCTTATTCAAGAGAACCATAATCAAGATTCTATTCAAGGTATAAAGGCTCTTCAGAATGTTCTCCATGATATTGATCAAGGTGTTAACCTCTTGCATGGTATTACTCACCTTATGAATTCAAATTTTAAACCTTTAGCTCAAGAAGCTCAAGATTTAGGGTTGATTCCTCCTATCACTAGTGTTGAACCTCCTTCTAATCCATTACCTAATATTCATACCTATACTCCTTCTTTGGTGACTATGATGGTTCCCTCTATTCCTATGAGTGTCCCTCCTATGTCCCTTCCTACATCACAACCTTCATATCATAATGTTCCTTTTACTTATTCCAATCCACTTCCAAATGTAGTTCCTAGTGTTCCTCCAGTTGTGTCTTCTATCCCTATAGCTTCTTACACTTTACCTAGTATGTCTAATGTTGCTACTCCTATTTCCTCTAATGATTCAACAATCATCAATTTGGCTTAGATTGTGTCATCCTTACAACAACAACAACTTGCTTCCTTAACTCAAAACAATTTTAGTATCCCTACATGTGACATGGGAAGTCCCTTGTCCTAAGACATTATTTGTACTCTTGTTCCTCGGCAAGGTGAGATGCCTCATCTTGAGAATTATAATGGAAAAGGAGATCATCTTCATCATGTTAAAACATTCCAAATCCTTTGTAGTGATTATGCTCATGACCATAGGATTTTAGCCAAACTATTTGCTAGAACTTTCCATGACAAGGCCTTACAATGGTATTGTTCCTTGCCTCCTTATTCCATTGATTCATTTCCACAACTTGCTAATGCCTTTATTCAACAATTTCAAAACAACATTGGCCCGCAAGTGTCTTTAACTAACTTGATGCATTGTAAACAAAGTGCTAAAGAAAAATTAACTGAATTTATTGATAGATTTAAGCATTTGTATGCTCATATTTCCTATCATGTTCCTGATATTGATATTCAATGTATGTTTATTTCAAATTTTCAAAAGGATATTAGAGATAAGATTTTTCTTACAGTATTTACCTCTTTTCAACAACTTTTTGCAGCCATTCATCATTATCAATTACAAGTGAGTCAATTTGAGAGAAACACTCCAATGGCTCCTATTCTAGTTGATAAGAGTGATGCTGCTCCTAATCCAAACAAATTTTTAAAATTCAATAACTATGTCAAGATAAACAAACAAGAAAATGCATTTGCCGATAAAGTTGTTGTTGCATCTCACAATGCCACTTCTACATCCACTACTTTTTGATTAAATTGTATGATTACTCCTCTTTCTGAACCTTTACATGCTATTATGAATCGGTTGTTAGGTTCTAATATGATTACTTTACCTCCTATTCAACCTCTTTTACCTGTTACAATTGCCTCTAAATCTTTTGATCAAAATGGTTTTTGTCAATATCATCGTCAGAATGGTCATGATACTGAGAAATGTTATTTTTTAAAACATAAGGTTCAAGACTTAATTGAATCTAATGCCTTATTTGTTGATAATCTTGATGGTAGTGGAAACAAAGATGTCTCTCCTCCTAATCAAAATCTTCAAATCTATACGAATCCTTTACCTATGCATGATACTCATACCATTTCTCAACCATCTGCTATGGAAATCATGTATGATTCTAAGATGGATGATCTCAATCATGTTGTTAATCAAGTGGAGCATGTTGGTCAATCTATATATCCACCTCAACCTCCACCTCAACCTTAGATTCAATCTCAAGTTCAATCTCAAACTCAACCGAAACCTAAACCTTGACAACAACCTAATTATAAAAGACCTCAGGAACTTTTGATTACCTTTGATGACTCTAAGACTATTAAGGCTCTTGATGGTCCCCTTTACATTACTACTAGGGTTTCTCAGATACCTACTCAGGGTTGTCTTTTTGATCCTACATCCTTAGTTAATGTTATTATTGAAGAAAATCTATTTATGAAAAGCTTACAATGTGATTCTTATGATACATCGTATGTGTGGATTCAAACTTGTAATGGTTTTCTTTATCCATCATTTTCTTCTATTACTTTACTAGTTGAACTTTGTGAAAAAATTGTGAACACTACCTTTGTTGTGGTTCCTACATCTGATCAATTTCAAGTTAAGGTAGGTTTTCCTTGGTTTAATGCCATGCATGTTGTTACTTCACCTATCCATAAGTTTCTTAAGTTCATTCATGATGAAGAAGTGAAGATGATTAATCATAGTTTATATCAACCTTCTAGGCCCAGAGATTGTGCTACTCTTGATTTCTTTTGGCCTTCATTACCTAGTTCATGTCCTCCTCGACCTGATAATCTTTTTCATTCATATCAAGCTTATAAACATCATAAGATTCTTGAATTAAGCATTCCTCCCATTGATCTTAATTGCGGTCTTCTACCTACACCTTCTATACCACCTTTAACTATGACTTCTAGTTCTATTAATCAAGTTCCTTATATAGAACCTATCAAAGATTCTGTGATTGTTTCTCCTATTGTTGATAATCCTATTGATCTTCCTAAAGAACCTGTGAAGGATCCTATGATTGCTCCTCCTAGTTCTCAACCTATTTCAATTAAATCAAAATGTAATTGATCTATTAATGAACATCGTAAAAAGGGTCATGCTCATGCTAAAGCTCATAATTCTATTCTTCAAAGATCTCTATCTTCTTCGGATAAACCTATGCATGATGTGTTAGAAGAAGTTGTTACTAATAATGATATTCATATGCATGATTATGATGATTATATTTGTATCTTAGATCCTATTTTGATTAATTTGGATGAAGAAGATACTCTTGATGATACTGATGATTTTAATGATGAATATGAGACTATTGACATTGACATTGATTTACCTAATATTCTTTCATCACAATTAACTCTTACACCTAGTGTCAAACATTGTGATTCTCAAGAGGATCGTTGTTTGAAACTAGCTATCACTCCTACTATGTTGGATATAGTACCTCTTGTAAGTTACCCACCTTCCCTAAATGATATACAATGAGATTGAGAGAGTAGGTGGCATGCTTGATTGACTTGTCCTTCATGGTAGCTTTCTTGTGTGTTTTCCTATTATATTGTGCTTCTCCTGTAATGTGTTTGCTAAATGTTGTTAGATTCTTTTATATGATCCTTGTTACTCAGTTGGTACAAGGTGATGAAGGAATCAAAAATATTGTTTACATTCTTCTATATGTATCTCTATTCTTCTATGTGTTGTTCAATGTTATGTTGTAATTGTGCTATTGTTCGTAAATGTTTCCTTGTGTAATCTGCTTGGATTCAAGATATGGTAGCACTAATTCTTTTTGGTCTCCATGTCATGGTCTGAAAAGATTCTCCTTCGTATATCTTATTTGATCTTTCCTCCTTTGTGATTGTAGTTCTACTTTCTTTAAGGAATGATGTTAATTCATTTGCAATAATATCATATATATATATATTATCTTATGATCATACTGACCCCACAATAGGTAGACCCCTTCTGTGTTCTCTATATGTTTCTGTGATATTTCCCTTGATTTGTCTTAGTCAGGGGGCATCTCGACGTGGAAACATAATCAGTGGAGTTGTTTATGTTTCCATTAAAGCCATTGCTCCTATTAAAGTGTCAGCAATGACTTTAACATGGGGGTATATGCTCTTCTCACTTATTTCACACACACACTCTTTGATACACACACATATTTTTCAAAATACCTTTTCTCCCTTTTTGGATTAGTAACTAATCCTTAAAGAAGGGATTTATATTTTAGGATCTCTTGATCCATCCAGTTTCAAATATTCATATATTTTGATCCCTTAAGGTCGGAGGTGTCCTTAAGACTGGATCTCTTTTGTTTTTGGTTTTATTCTTATAGAATAGAATATTCCTAAGGGTGAATCCTTGATGGGTTGACTAGTGAGTAGCCACATTCACTAGGTGGTTCAATTCCATCTTTCCAGTTGCATTGTTTCCTTGTGTGGTTCACAATGGGACATAAGTTCTCATTGGGTGAGGTAATCACACCATTTCTTTCTCTCTCTAGAGATTTCTCTCTTATTTTGATCTAGGAGTGGATGAAGACTTGAGTCCCTAGGGGCTTAAGGTTTCTCTTTGTCCCTTGGATTACAATAAGATTATCTTTTCATTCTGATCTCCTTTACCAAGAGTTTGCATTGAGTCCATACTCTTGCTAAAGTGGGGGCTTAATCTATCACCTTAAAATGGAAGCACTTCCATGATAAGAGTGTTTAGCCCTCTTAGTAAGTGGTCTAGGGTCATGTTAAGTGCCTTGATCAGGTCTTTTCATGTATCTATCTTTTCCCCCCTGTTCTACTTACTTCTGCACCCATTTTACACTTCATATCTGCATTTCATAACATTTTGGGATAGGATGCTGAGGTTTTTGATAAAAAGGTCAAAGTTGACCTCTATCCTGACCTGTTTAGGATTGACCTCAATCCTAACCTAGTCAATTACAACCTCATCCTTGACCCTCTGTACAAAATTTCAAAATTCCTTGATTTTCGGGTGTTGGGTTTTTTGAGATATTTGTTTCCCACCTCTGAGTCGACCATTTTGGGTTTTGGAATGGTAAATCCTCTAATTTCATTTAATCTAGGTATATTTTATAAAGGTTAGGACCTAATTGGGATTTAATTCTCCAAGGTGGCCCCTCTAGAGGATTGTGCCCTAGATCGTTGTAAAAGGAGGTCTTCCTCTCTCATTTTCTACATCAAGTTTTGTGAGAACATCTCATCTTCAAGAAATTTCATGAGCAAGCTCTCAAGTGAAAGCAAGTGAATTCAAGCCTTCAAGCATTCAAGTGTTCAAGCATTCATCCATCAAGGAGATCCATTGTTAGCCATTGAAGGATTCAATCTCTTTGGATCCCCCTTGAAGATCCATCCTTTTACATTCATCCAAGCCTCCTCATATGCAAAGATCAATTCAAGATTGGTGTTGAAGATCAAATGCCATTGATTGGAGACATCCTACATTCATTCTACATCCATTGAAGCATTCCTATTTGTGGATTTGAGGATTTGAATCCTCTACAAGGACTTCAACATAAGCAAGGTGAATTGTTTCAATTGCTTTGTTTATGCACACTACATTTCAATTCAATTTCAAGGTTAATTCCTAAATTGGGGTTTGACTAAGGAAAACCCCCCATACAAAGAAAAACCCCCATTTTCTTGTAGGTACATGTGCGGAACTTTGGATTTGAGATTGAATTCAGATACCCTTTTGGGTGAACTTTCTAGATCTGGGAACAAAGTCAGAATTGATCTTGAAACAAAGAATGTAGACTTTGACCTTTTATGAGAGTCAAAGACTACCTGTAGGTGGAAAGACAAAAGATTTCAAGGTTTTCTTCATCTCGGCATTTCCAGTCTGAAACAAGTTGTAGAATTGCCTGAAAGTACACACAGACATCAGAAATTGGAATTTTCCAAATTTTCCCTAATTTGAGGTTAGTACTTCCCTTTCAATTTCAAACACTTCAATTCTACCATATGGAAATATAGGGTTCTTCTCTCTCTTTTATATTCTCTGTAGATTGATTCAATTGTGCATTAGCCTTTTGGTTGATCGAATTGGATCTCTCCTCTAGGAATTTGGATTTAGGAGTAGATCTAATATTTCCCCCATACATCATACACATTTGAATAGGAGTGATTCCATTTTACCACTATTCAGGCTAAAATGGAACTTTAAAAATACGAGCTTCAAAACTTAAAATAGAATAAATAAAATCTTAACTCGTGAATAAAAAGGTCTTTAGGTTGACACCATCCTCAACAAAGGATCCAAAAATGGTCAACTTTAAAAAGGAATTAATGAGTAGGTACATCACTCAACTCAGGGATGCAATAGCCTATTTGAGTAACTATATTTCTAATTATAAAGGATTTTTTGACATCAATCGAGGGTATGAACTTCAAATGGGGGTGCATAATTTATGAAATAAGTTCCTACAAGAGCCATTCTATCTCTAATCTATATGAAGTAAATGCTTGAAAGTAAATATATTCTGTAGTTGCAAGAAATAAATGCTTGAAAACAAGTTAACCAAAATAATTTCATAATGAAATACTAATTTTAATTCATGCAATTAATCAAGAAAAAGTTAAGGTTTAATAAAAAAGGGACTACTCTATCTTCTTTGGTTGCAGGAATAGTCACAGGTAATGACTTCAAGTGGTTGCAGGAATAGGCCAACTCCAGAACTAAAACTAAATACTATAGAAATGTAAAATAATACTAACTAAGGGCTACTCACCAAGTGATACCCCCTTGAGTGAGTGATTCCAAAAATCACTGACAAACTATTAATTCTCAAAACTACATCATTTATTCATATAATAGAAACAATGTTGATTACATTCATGAAAAAATAAACATAGATAAAAAAAAAAAAGAATATGCTTTTACAAACTCACTCTCTTCTCTCTTTCTTCCATAGGAGAGTAACTACTTATATATAAGAAAAATAACTAATAACTAACTCATCACACCATAGAACTGGGTGGACTCATATTATTGCATCCTTGGAAGATGGAGCATAAACATCCATAGAATAAAGAACATGAAAATTGTTCAACAACATGAAGAACAAATTTAGAATCCACTACTTCCTAGGATTTCTCAAAATTAAGAAAATACCTCTTAACTTGATCTTTTCTTGGCTATTTCCATCTTTATCCATGAATTTCTCCAATGCACACTTCTTCAGCTGTAGGTCTGAGTATTCACAACTAACCGTTTGGATTTCATGTTGGACATTCTTCCTTAATGATTTGATCTACATCATAATGTTAATGAGAACAATATATATAATATGCAGCATAAATATATTTTCCACATGATTAAATATCTATTAGAACATAATAAAATGATCATATATTAGTATATTGTGTAATGTTAAAAAAGTATTAATGTTCAACCATGAAGCTTAAGTCTTTTGGCTGCATGCCAAAAAAGATGAGCAAAACAAAGATGGATAAGTCTAAGGATTATAAAAAATGAATTTTATACTCCTAAGAGTTTAATTTGGTGTCATTAGTTATAAGGAAGCTATATTGTATGTCAAATCCATTTGGTTATGAATCAAAGACAAGTCGTTAAGGAAGAGAAACACATTCTATAAAGGAATTATAAGACAGGGGATTTTAGTAAAGAAGAATAAAGCATAGGCACTAAGCAAGGAATAACCAAGCACCAAGTACCAAGTTATACCGAGCACCTAACTAAGAAGAGAATAAGGTTACCAAGTTAAGGAAAACATGTTATCGAGCAGAAAAGGCCAACATCAGAAGAATTCTAAGTACACTGAACCTAGACACCAAGCAAAAAATAGTTTGCCAATATCGAGGAGATCATTTATTGGAAAATTGGAGATTGAAATATAATGATTACACATGATTAAAAGGGGAGATTAGCCAATGAGAATTAAGGATGGAATATACATTGGAGGAGTAACCAATGCTAACACCACTTGAGAAAAAGATTCTAGAACATCTAGCACGCTTCAAAATTGTATATAAGAAGATCAGAGTATGAAAATTAGTATGGTGGTTATGGTTTATATGAAGAGAAATTGGAGATTGCATGTATGAAGAAAGTTATAGTAGAAGGTGAATGAGCAGTGAAGCCACTAAGTAACAAAGTAGTGAAGAATAGATAGAGATTGTCATTCAGAATTGAGCTACTGATTACTGAATTGATAGTGTGAAGGATACACAGTATTGTAATACCCCAAAAATGGGCTATAAGTTCATTAACCTCCTACATCTACAAATCAAATGAAATCAACATCGAAGTCCTAATCTAAGGCACATCTAAACATCATCAAATCATAATTGATTATCTTAAATTCTGCATCGGGGAATATTCCTAGCAATATTCCTAATTATCTTAATTATCTTTAATTTAATGATTATTTGGTGATAAATCACATTTATCCTAAGTTTGATTAATTGAATATTTTCATATTTAATTAATTAGATTTAATATCTTGCCACTTAATTGTGTAATTAAATTTAATTCTATCTATTATTAATTGTATTATTTAATTTTGACAATAAATCCAATATCCTATGAATAATTGATTAAATTTTTATTTAATTAATTAAAGCAAGTTGTCATTATTTAATAATATAGTTTTTAATAAAAGTTTGATTAAATAATTGATTAACCCATAAATCAATTATTTATTTTCAAAAATTAGTTAAGTTGAGCATAAATCACTTTATTTATTTAATTAATTCATAATTATTATGCACATTCAAAAGAAACAGTTAAACTCCAAATTAGAAAATCAATGCAAAGTGTTGACTTTTTAGAACTCAACATCCTTTTGGAGTCAAAAAGTTGATCTAAACTCTAATTTGTGAATTAAATTATCTTTATTTAAAAATAACTCAAAAATCAAGCTGAGTTATTTGAGTGATTTATGGTTTTTTCTCATGCACCTCCAAAGCCCTGGATTTCTATAAAACCAAGGCTCAGCTCTTCAATTTCATATCTCGCAAATTGCAAACTTACTCTACAGGAATCATAACATATCAGATTTGGAGAATTTGCACAATTGGAGCTTGAAAGATAAATTTGAGGATTCAAAGTTTTGTGAGATCAATTTCAAATTCATAGCTTTCATATTATTGTTAGAATTTTCATTCTCATATCATATCATTTCTAGATTAGCATTGCATATCAATTTTCATATTAGCATAGATTCATATCAGTTTTCATCATATTATTGCATAGAAAATATTTTTTTAAAAAAGATTAATTGCATTCATATTTCATATCAGTTTGGCATTCAAATCCTTCATTTAGGTGTTGTCTAGGTCACTAATCTTGATAACAATCTGAGAACATTAATCTCGCACCTACTAGAAGGCAGTAAATCGCTTGGTTAAATTAGACTTCAATCTTGCATGATTTTGATTTTTGCTAACCTCTAATGTTTTACTGAAGTGTTGTGTCTACAGATCAGGTACAAAATTCACACACACATTTTTGGCACCCACCGTGGGGCCCTGAAATGGGTTTCCAATTTAATTCTATCAAATTCTATCTTTTTCTCCTTAGTTTCTGTGCAAACATACAATTTTTATTTTTTGTCCGTACAATCTTTGTATGAGTTTCTAACAAAAGTCATGTGATTTTGAACCCACTGTTGTACAACAGTTGACCAAGTGTCATTTCATCGGGCACCCATTGTCATTTGGAGGCTGGATTGTCATTTCATCAAACACCCAGTGTCGTATGAGTTTCTCGACTATCGTCTGGTAATAGATCTAGTGTCGTATGAGTTTCGGCATCAGGTTTCAATTGTCATCTGGTAATAGACCCACTATCATACGAGTTTCAGTACCAAATTTCAATTTTCATTTCATTTTTGTAGGCAGTTTGTTAGATTTGATTTTTGGATTTTGACTGATAGCTAACCCTAACAATTGAAATTTACTATTTCTGATTAATTTCTGCTGGTTTTGATTGGAAAAAGTGCAAGAATTGCTCAAAATCAGGTAAACATCTACTAAGTGCATTGCGAGGATCTCAAGTATTCCACTTGTGCTGATAATATTTTGATTTGGGCTTAAAATAAATCTCTCGTGTGTCTAGCTTGGGTGATTCTTTTCATGCTTTTGTTTTACACACTTACATAATTGATACTAGGTTGTGATCCCTTAAGGATTCATTAAGTAGTCTTAGATACTTGTGATTGATCTTGATTGCTATCTTGGGTTATTAGACTCGCTAATCCGTCGGCCCCTCATTCCACCCCGTGGTTGCAATCTTAGCGCCATAAAGGGGAGGGGTCAATAGGATAGAAGCATTAAGTGTTCCACTTGGCAACCCTTTTGTGCTTTTAGGAAATCACTTGTTTTCTAAGTTGGGGACTCATTTTTAGCTTGTGTGAGGTGTTAAGTGTTCCACCTTGTGGACTCATCTCATATTCGCTTTAAGCGTTAAGTGTTCCTCTTTCTTATTTTTGGATACTTTTGGTAGATTTGCTTTTGGAAACATACATCTGTGATCACATAGTAATTAGGCCCTATAAACACTATTCGTGATTCTTGAGAGATTGGATTCCCAGTGAAATGCTTCTTGATGATAGAATCCTTGTAGGTAGGGAGGATACTTAGTTCATTTCACATTCAACTTGGTTAGTGCATCTTCTCTTATTGATCGATACATTCTCTCCCAAGAGAGGTTGATAGATCATGTGGGGTTGACATCACAAGCTTTGGTGAATCAAATTGGTTAGTGCATCTTCCCTTATTGATTGATACATTCTCTCTCCAGAGAGGTTGATAGATCACGTGGGGTTGATATCATAGACCTTGGTGAGACAAACTTTGTCTTAGCGTGTCGGATAAATCTGCTTGCTTTGTTTGGGTTAAAAGTGAAGAGGTATCAACAACCTTGGGTCTGGAGCCAAGTCCCCTTGTGGTACAACACTGTGAGTCATCTTTAGAGAGGGTTAACCATAGCGGACATTCCCTTCACAGGGAAAACTGTGTTGATGAAACCTCAAGCGGTAATAGCCATTTTTGCCGTGGTAGTGACAACCGCTATATAAATGTCCTTGTGGAAGAAATCTCCATGGGTATGGTTCATTTTTGGGTTGTCAGATCTCCCTAGCAGCTCTTGAAGATTAAGTTCTTGGACTGTCTCAAAACCCTGGTGCATCAGGATTGGAGTTCACCCCTTTGGATCATAAAAGTTGCATAGTCAAACCATTACTAAAAACCCTAGCGAGGCCAAATTTTCATTTTATAGGATATATGTGCGTTATTACAAAACATTTTTGGAACATACACAATTAGTGCTTCTGAGGATTAGAATGAATAAGTCACTTGATTGTTCATGCGCAATGTTGCTTTTGCCCTTGTTCATTATTTTCAGACATGCTTGAAATCACTTGCTTACTATTTTGCGTGCTTGTTTATCTATCTAGTTATTGAAAATGAACAAATCTGTTACAATCCTCAAATCTGGACATTAAAATTTGCAAACAATTCAAATCTAAAAACTCAAAATTTACAAAATCTGAAGTAAAATCCTTTTCTGAAGTCAAAAGTCATCTCAGGAGGTTAGAAAGTCATACAAGTTTCCATCAAGTGTCGTTTCATTACAACCCATTTGTCATATGATTGTGTACCCAATTTCGTACGATTTTCCATGCCAACAAATTCTCAAAGTTAAAATCTTGCAAGTATCATATGAGATTTCCAAGTGTCATTTCATTACAACCCATCTGTCGTATGATTGAGTACCCAGTGTCATACGAGTTTCCATGGCAGCAAATTCTCAAACTCAAAATCTTGCAACTGTCATATGAGATTTTCAACTATCATTTCATTGCTACCCAATTATCATACGAGTTTTACAACTGTCGTTTCACAACATACCCACTGTCGTATGAGTCTGCAAAGTGTCATTTGGGAAATTTTTGAAAGTTGTCAAAAAATTATCAAAATTGCTAGATATTTAGCTTTTTTAGCCTAATTTTAGAACCTGTCGAACGAATCATTGTGTTAGGAACAGAGCAGTAGCTATTAAGAATCCAATCATTTTCCTAAAGTGGCCTTTTGAATTTGATTCAGCCTTCTGTTTAATCAATTTGAGTCTTTATCATCTCGTGTCAAAACCTTGTCATAACTATCAATCTTCAATCAATCATCAAAATGACTAAGTGTTGTGATATCTTGTCTGCTATCTTTTGGGAACCTACCCAAATATCCAAGGCATAGTATCCTTCATCCACGTCTAATCAAATCTTCAAATCAATCAAACCTTGACAAGGTTGCATCATCTAATCATCTTGATTCAATTCATTCTTCGGTTATCTGGATCTTATTCTTTTGTTTCACTTGAGGTGAATGGTGGAGACTAGAGCTTCCTCTGACAAGAAATCTATCACCACTCTCCAAAATCCAACTCTTAAGCAACTCATCAATTCTGGTCTTTATGAGGATGACGGTCTTGGCAACTATCGATTGAAATCTGGATACATACCTCCTCCATCAACTCATGGAGGTACTCAACATACCCCTCATCAATCTAATCCAAGGAGTCCACAAACTCCTACCATGTCTCAAGCAGGGACAAATTTTGGCTCTCAAAGAGCTCAATCTCAACATGGTGCAGATCCAGAACCCACACCTAAAGAAATTGCTCAATATCAAAATGACGATAACTTCAAATGAATGATGAAGCATTTCTTGAAAGAAGATAGAGAAGCATACTTTTTACAACTAGCTCATCAAGGAGCTAAACTTCCTCCCAACTTTAATGTTGAAGATATCATTATGCATGAGGAAGAGAATCCACTCACAGCTATGATGAAATAGATACATGCTTTACAAGTCAAATTTAATAGCCTTGAGAAAGAAAAGGAACCCAAAGAGTTCTCCATGGAAGCTCTATGCCCTTTTCCATTTGACAAAGACTTGTATATACCACCATTTCCAAAAAGAGTGGAGATTCCAAAGTATGACAAGTATGATGGACACTCTGATCCTCAAGATCATGTCAGAGAATTCTGTACACAATCAATGGAGTTCATGCATGAACCAACCTATCTAATGCATCTCTTCCCTCGATCTCTAAGAGGAGCAACCATCCATTGGTTCTCTAGACTGCCTTCTACTATCAAAACTTTTGAGGAGTTGATCAAATTGTTTTATCAACAATACTCCTACAATATTCAGCACCCGGTTACCATGATCGATATCTGTAATCTCAAGCAATATGCAGGGGAACCATTCCTAACATTTCTCAAGAGATGGAGGAAGAAGTTCTCTCTATATGCCAGATCTATTCCAGAAATAGAAAAATTGGAAATCTTCATCAACAACCTTGTTCCAGAAATCAATTATCCTTTACAAATGCAAGATCATACATCTTTTGATAAGATGGTGGATAATTCTATCAAAATAAAAAAAGTGCTTGTAAAAAAAGGAGAAATCACACTTCAAAAAGACAAGTACGAATCAGGATCTAGTTCTAAAGACAAGAAAAAAAATTGGAACAAGAACAAAGGCATCGTCACAGATGGCATTATTGACACTATCCATGCCCCATCAAAGGCACCAGCCTACAATCTCACTCTTGACACTCAAGCCATTAAAGCTTCAGAGAAAAAGTCTTCTCAACCATCTCAAAAGAAGCCAGAATTCAAAAAATGGGATAAACATAAAAAATTTACTCCTCTAGGAGAGTCTTTAGAATCAGCTATGAAAACTCTACTAGTGATAACGTCATCTCTTTACCACCAATTTGACCGAATTCTCAGGACCCCAAACCAATATGGTGGAAGGAAAATGAATTCTGTGATTTCCATCAGAGTAAAGGTCACAAAACTAGTAGTTGCTATAACTTGAAGCATACCATTCAAGATCTGATCGATAGTGGAGACATCACAATTGACAATCCCATGAGCAACAATGATCATACATCATTCATAGAACCGTTTCCGAAACATGGTCAAGAAGTTTCAACTTCTCAGCCTAATATGGGGGCAAAAGCCAACTATGCCTACCCTGGAAATAATGCTATCATCAATATGGTTGAACCATGTCTCTCTGAAAGTTGCAATGTCATCACAATTGTACAAAGAGACAGAGATCATTCCTTAGCTAACATAGTTACTCGATCACAGGCTCCAATGCATCTAAAAGGACAAATCCCAGATTCATCAAATGTCCCTAAGGTGCCCTTCAATCTTTCATCTGCTTCTAAATAGAAGGCTGCTTCCAAATATTCCAATCCAAAGGATACAAGGCCTATGTATTATAGCATTGTTCAACAACTCTAGCACACTAATGTGAAAATCTCCATTTTTGGGTTGCTTTGAATATCTCCAGCTCATAGAGCCATTCTCGATAAAGCTTTTCTCAGTTGCAATGTTCCTGATGACCTTGATTTAGACAGGTTCCAGACTATGGTTGGACATCTTACATCTCCGCAATATATCTCCTTTTTAGAGGAAGATGAAAACTCCTTGAGTCACCCACATAATCAGCCTTTGCATATAGAAGTCTTGATCTAGAACCATAGAGTCAAACATGTGTTGATAGATGGGGGTGCTGGCCTAAACATTTGTTCTTATAGCTTGATCACACAATTGGGATTTTTAGAATTGGCTATTGATCCTAGAAAGAAAATAACTATCAAGGCCTATGATGAACAAGAAAGATCTTCTAAAGGCACCATTGTCTTACCTATCAGAGTGGGTCCAGTTATCAAAGATACCATCTGTCAAGTGCTTGATCTACCTTTGGCCTACAACATCCTTCTAGGGAGACCATGGATACATGAAATGCAAGCTATTCCTTCTACATACCATCAATGTTTGAAGTTTCCTTATGAAGGAGTAGAGTTACTATCCCTGTAAATCTGAATACAACTTGCAACACCTTGAAGGAAAGTGCAGATAAGTTTGTTCCTAATAACAAAGAATCTTCCATTAAACCAACTAAAGAAGCATCCACATCTAAAATGGAAGATCTTGCAAAAGAGGTTAATATCAAAGAAAATAGTATGGGAGAATATACTATCGAGCTAGTCTTATCTTTGACATCTCTCCCTATCTCACCTAAGTCTTATGGGAAATCTTTGAAACAATCCAAACTAGACTCTAAAGAACCTCTTGAAGCATATAAAAAGAATTTTGTAGCAGAACGAGTATCCAAGGAAGAATTTGAAGAGGATGAACCTAAATCTCAAGTTGTTCAAACTAGTGACTCTATAGTATCCAAACTCCCTTCCAAGTCATATGGTCTAGGAGATAAATTAATAGCTAAGATGAGATATTCAGGTAAAGGACCTCTAGGAATCAAAGGAAAAGGTCTTGAGGTACCTCTCCCACATACTGGTAGAGAAAATAAAAACAAAGTTGGCTTAGGCTTTAAGAAGAAACCCTATCACCTCAAAGGTAATTGCTCTCATGTCATAGAAAAGATCGCGCCAGGGGAACCTCTTCTTAAGAAAGAGAAATAGAACCATTTGATAGTGATTCAGATAGTTTAGAACTCATCCCCTATGAAAAATTTCCTAAAGAGATCAAAGACCTTCTTGATGATAAAGATGATCCTATCAAAAGAATTAATGTAGTAGAAACACAAGAGCCTACTATCAATCAAGAGATAGTTGCAACACAAGAACTAGCTAATCTTGAAAACAATCAAGAAGAGGGAAGTGGTAGTGACTGAGACAGATTCTCATGAGTATGAATACAAATCAGAATTTGAGGGTAACCCTTCTTGGGGTATTCACCCTGACTTTACTCATGTTCTAAGATTTCCTAGAGATCCTGAATCAGAAGCTGAATGAAATGACTATGAATGGGGAGCCATTCCAGAACCAGATGAAGATGAGCTTATCATAGAGAAACATGTTGATGTTATTCACCAATATGCACCTCAAACCAACGTAAGTCTAGAGAGAAATGATGAACCTATCGAGTCTGATCCACCTATGGCTGAATTGGACTCCCACGATGACATTGAGCCTATTCATGAATTGAATGTCTTAAGTTGTAGTATCACCTTTGAACTTGAGCATCAGGTTAGGACCAATGATGATAGATCCATATCCGTAAACACTATCATCCAATCTTTCCCTACTTTGACTATCAAATATCCAGAACTTATTGATCAAACCTCCACAAATTTGAGCCATGGTATTTATACCTTCCCGAATGACTATGCCCTTGCTTGCTACCTCAATGTAGTTGAGCCTATGAGTACTTCCATTAGTGAATCAACCGTCAACATGACCGAGTCAAACATCACATATCTTAGTCAGAAAAACAAGAATAAAAAGAAAAAGAAAAAGAGTTCTGAGGGTGAAAACCACTTTGTGGCAGTCTCAGAACCTACAAAAGTAAAAATAAAAGACATATCCAAAGGTGAAAACCTCTCTGAGGCACCTAAGGATGAGATATTTGGTGTCCTTCTGAGTCATTTATAGGACAGATCTCCAATTCTAATTGAGCCCACTCAATCCATCAATTTGGGTACAACAGAGGAACCACAATTGGTACATGTAGCACAATCATTATCAAAAGAAGAGAAACAAAAATTTACAACATTCCTAACAGAGAAGAAGATCAACTTTTCATGGAAATATTCAGATATGCCAGGATTGGATCCTAATCTTATAATGCATCATTTATCTATCGCTCCAAATTTCAAACCTATCAAGCAAACATTGAGAAAGATGCATCCTCACGTTGCACTCTTGGTAAAAGTTGAATTAGAGAAGCTCCTGAACACCAGATTCATCCGAGTTATTGACTATGCAGAGTGGACCTCTAATATTGTACCTATTTCTAAACCAGATGGGTCAATTAGAGTGTGCACAGACTTTAGAGATGTGAATAGAGCATGCCCTAAGGATGATTTTCCACTACCTAACATTGATATGATAGTTTACATGACTGCGGGTTTTGAGATGTATTCCTTAATGGATGGTTTCTCTAGATATAACCAAATAAAAATTGCTCCAGAGGACCAAGAGAAAACTATTTTCACATGTGCATGGGGCACCTTTTGTTGGAATGTCATGCCATTTGGGCTTAAAAATGCTAGTGCTACATATCAAAGAGTAATGGCATCTATTTTCCATGATATGATGCATCAAACTATGGAAGATTATGTTGATGATACTTTAGCAAAATCTATGATCAGAACTAAACATCTAAAGGACTTGACCATGATCCTAGATAGAATGGAAAAGTTTAGTCTCCAACTAAATCCTAAGAAGTGTGCTTTTGGTGTCACTTCTGGAAAGCTCTTAGGATACATAGCTTCAAAGAAGGGCATTGAAGTTGATCCAGCTAAAGTCAAGGCTATAATAGAGATGCAACCTCCCATGAATATCAGTCAAATGAGGACATTGCAAGGAAGAGTTCAATCTATCAGAAGATTCATATCACAGCTAGTGGACATATCACAGCCTTTTACAATAACATTACATAAAGGTGTGACCTTTGCATGGAATGAAGAATGTGAGAACAACTTTAACCATATCAAGAAGTATCTGTCAAATCCACCTATCTTGATGCCTCCTATTCATGGGAAGCCATTGATCTTATGTGTCTCCACAATAGCCACATCACTGGGGGCATTGCTAGTGCAACATGATGAAGAGAAAAAGGAAAGAGCCATTTATTATATAAGCAAAACATTGGTGGCATATGAAAAGAACTATTCTATGATTGAGAAAGCTTGTCTCGCTGTGATCTTTGCATCACAAAAACTGAGACACTATATGTTAGCTCATACCACACATCTAGTAGCAAAAATTGATCCACTAAAATACCTACTAAGCAAGGCTTCCCTCACAGGTAGACTGGCTAAATGGGTCATGCTTCTAAGTGAATTTGACATTGAATATGTTGAAAGAAAAGCTATAAAAGGTCAAGTTATTGCTGATCAACTAGTAGATGCACCCATGTTTGATGACACACCAATGCAAATGGAATTTCCATACTCCTGTATTATGCACCTATCTTCTAGAGAATGGAAATTGTTCTTTGATGGCTCCTATACACAGAATGGATCTAGAGTAGGCATATTGTTCATAACTCCTCAAGGATACTCCATCCCAAAAGCATTCAGACTAAAGTTCCCCTGCACAAATAATATTGTGGAATATGAAGCCCTTTTGAATGGTATGAAACTAGCAATTGAATGGAGAGTAACAGAGCTACACATTCATGGAGACTCTCAACTTGTTATTCATCAAGTCAATGATGTGTACCAAACTAAAGATGAAAAGCTCATTCCTTACAAGAGAATGGTAGATGATCTTAAGAAATATTTCATATCTATCACATTTGAGAAAATTCCTAAAATGGAGAACAAGGCTGCTGATGCAATGACAACACTATCTACTTTATTACAGTAGCCTGAACATGAGCTCCGCTATGAGTTTCTAGTGGAAGCACTATCGTGCCTTGCATATGACTCCCTCAAAATCTACATGATCTATACTATTGTAGGTCATGATTCATCCTGATATAAAAACCTATTTTCCTATCTCCAAGACCAAATCATCCTCGATACCTTCAACCGTCATGAAAAGAGATACCTTATCTGTAATGCCTCCTGATATGTCATCATTGGTCAGGATCTATAGAAATGAGGTCTAGATGGTATGCTACTTAGATGTTTAGAACGGGAAGAGTCTCAATGTACATTAGAGGAAGTCCATGATGGTATTTGTGGGTCACACTCAAACAGTTTAACACTAGCCCAAAAACTTATTAGGGCTGGGTACTATTGGCCTGAAATGGAGAAAGAGGCTATCAAATTTGCTAAGAATTGTCAAAAGTGTCAAGTACATGGCAACCTAATTCATGCTCCAGGGAGGGATCTAATCCCCTTTACAACACAATGGCCTTTCCATCAATGGGCATTTGATCTTATCGGGATGATTCATCCTCATTCTTCTAACGGACATACCCATATAATCACAGCCATAAATTATTTTACAAAATGGGTAGAGGCGGCCCCTTTGACACAAGCAACAGGGAAATAGATATCTATGTTCATATTAAACTATATCATATGCAGATATGGGATACCTCATTCCATAATCACAGATAACAGTGGGCAATTCAGGATTAAAGACCTAGATGATCTATGTGCCAAGTTCAAGATCACCCAACATTGGTCTTCTATCTACTATCCACAAGGGAATGGACAAGCAGAGGCTTCTAACAAAAATTCATTAAAGATCTTGCACAGAATAGTAAACAAAACTGGCAGAGACTGGCATCTCATGATTAATCCAGCTCTATGGGCCTACAGAACAAGTATCAGAACACCTACTGGGGCTACACCTTTCACTTTAGTTTATGGGTTTGAAGCGGTACTACCTATTGAGGTTGAAATCCCATCACTAAGAATCAAAATGCATGGTCTCGTAACTGATGATGTCTACAGAGTGTCTAGGTTGCAAGAACTTGAACTACTAGATGAGCGTAGACAAGCAGCATATGATCATCTCAGAGTATATCAAAAGAGAATGTCTAGAGGCTACAACAAGAAAGTCAGACACAGAGAATTTCAGGTTGGTGATCTAGTTTTGAGAGAGAATCCTAAAAATTAATCACATCGAGAACGCAAGGGGAAGTTCGAACCCAACTGGCTGGGTCCCTTTGTCATCACTACTACTTTTGGCTCTGGTGCCTATCAACTCTCAACGACTGAAGGAGAACAGCTCCAAGAACCAATCAATGTTGTCCATCTGAAGAAATTCTATGCCTAAGGCATTCAGTCTATGGTAAAATGTCTTGAAAAAATAAAAAAAATAAAAAAAATAAAAAAAATATCAAAAGCACAAAAAAATTAAAAAAAAAATCAAAAGTACAAAAAAATTAAAAAAATGAAAAGTACAAAAAAATGAAAAAACAAAAAAAAAGTGCCTTGGACAAAACCTGGAAACAGGTGCCTTGGTAGAAAAAATAAAATTTCTGCCAAGATGGTGAAAACCCGACAAACGGGCACCACTTGTTTCAAAATGCTCCATCTATTAGCACAATCTTGGTCTTTCCCAGCTTTCAGTCTTGCGTTAGTTTGTACATATCTCCCGATTTCTTTTGCATTTCCAGTTTTCAATAAGTCAGTTTGTCCACCAATCTGCTCAAGTGTCTGTGTCCTATCAATGTTCAAACTTGGGGGCAATCAATGTCATATCCTATGGTCTCCAGTGTATCTTAGACATATCATATCTAGTCAGAGTCCTTTGAAGCTTCATTTGAGTCAGTCAAGTCTGTCTTGTCTCCAGAAAGGGTTTTGCATCTACAACAACATCAAACATCAAACTGAAAATGATCTGTGCTTCATGCTTTTCTCTCCTTGTATGCTTACTGATTCACATTGAGATTTTTGCATATTGTGTCCCTTCGAGCCCTTCGATGATGTCCTTTTCAGGATTTAGAGAGTGATGACTAGGGGCATAATCTTTTCTTTGTCTTCTGCTTGTATGTGAAAATTTAACAACTTTGGAAATTCTGGATTGAAATGGTGTTTGACTGTAAGAGCCTCTATCTCAAATTGGATGGCCATGCATACCTCGACCATTGATACCCATAAAATTCAAGGAATTTTGATCTAACTATTGTCTTTTTGAGTGAGTTCTTTCTCCTACTGTGAAACACGATCTTACCTAAGGATGTGAACGAAAAAGGGTCACTATGGGTAATTCACATTGGATTTAGAATAATCTCTTAGCTGTTTGATGTGTTTGTAATGTGAGGCATATTCAGGTCATCATGACGTTTATGTTTTGATGCTTATACAAATTTCTATATCAAAATGGAAAAGATATTCAGGTCATCTTGGTGTTTGTGCCTTGGTGCTTATATTTAATCCGACACTCTGAAAACAAAATCAATATTCATATATCCATGGTTGTTGACTAGTGGGTGTTGTATTGATTCTTGCGCATACAAATCAATATTCATATGTCTATGGTTTCATAGCTAGTGGGCATTGTATTGATTTATCCGGTTACCTAAAAGTTCAATGATGATAACAAATCGACACATGATCAGTGACTAGGTCCTAGGTCTTAAGTTGCATTTCATTTTGCATGTCTCTTTGCATTTTGTATGTTTGCATGATCTCACAATGATTAAACAAACTTCAACGCTTAAATGATTCTTCAATCACATCTTCAAGTCTAACAAGAGCTGAATCTCACACGAAGGTTCCTCCAACAAAACAACAAGTAGAATCCTTTTTCAGGATCAAAATTCAAATCTGAGATCATTCATATTATTAACTGCTTGCATAATCGACCTTCATTCATCACAGAAATCCAAAATTCAACTTAACTGATTATCTTATATCAAACTATCAAAATTTCAACTTGGTCAACCATGGTCAACTCATGGTCAAACCTACTCAAACTTGGTCTCCAGGACCTCTAAACGATGTAGAATGCATTCTTGAACGTGTATAACCACTTTTCCAATCAATTAACATGCTTCTAAACTCTCAACGCTGACTTTCCTTGTTAGATTTCAATTTTAATCCTGAAGGGGGCATGGTATTGCACATCATTCAAAGTCTGTAAATCAATTTCTATCAATATCTTTCATTAGTGATCAAGACAACAATCACGTCTAGTTACTGATTCATCAAAAGTCCTCATTGCTCAGGGCAAATCTATCATCACTTGGGGCATATCAGATTCATCGTCGATCTATATCAATCTGGTATTCTCCTAATCTTGTAAACTATATTAGTTTTTGCAACCATCAGATCATCAATGTTATTTCCTTGGTTCTTTGGCAACTGAAGGGTTCGGATGTGATACCTGCTAGTTCTTCTAAGACAATCAAGTCTAGAACCAGTCACTCACTTCTTTGCAATCCTAAGGTATGGAATCAGGCATTTTGACACTTTTTCGCAATCATAGGCTCATTTTCTATTATCGTGAACATTATCTTTGGTCATTCAGGATCTATTATCTTCATATCAAATCAATATCAATCAGCTTCTATCTCATATCAATTATCAATTTCGAATCAGTTTCATATCTCTATCAAACACAGACTTTCTTTGAACCACTGCACTTCACACTGTAATTCAAAGAGGGGCAAAATGTAATACCCAAAAAATGGGCTATAAGTTCATTAACCTCCTACATCTACAAATCGAACAAAATCAACATCGAAGTCCTAATCTAAGGCACATCTAAACATCATCGAATCATAATTGATTATCTTAAATTCTGCATCGGGGTATATTCCTAGCAATATTCCTAATTATCTTAATTATCTTTAATTTAATGATTATTTGGCGATAAATCACATTTATCCTAAGTTTGATTAATTGAATATTTTCATATTTAATTAATCAGATTTAATATCTTGCCACTTAATTGTGTAATTAAATTTAATTCTATCTATTATTAATTGTATTATTTAATTTTGACAATAAATCCAATATCCTATGAATAATTGATTAAATTTTTATTTAATTAATTAAAGCAAGTTGTCATTATTTAATAATATAGTTTTTAATAAAAGTTTGATTAAATAATTGATTAACCCATAAATCAATTATTTATTTTCAAAAATTAGTTAACTTGAGCATAAATCACTCTATTTATTTAATTAATTCATAATTACTATGCACATTCAAAAGAAACAGTTAAACTCCAAATTAGAAAATCAATGCAAAGTGTTGACTTTTTAGAACTCAACATGCTTTTGGAGTTCAAAAAGTTGATCTAAACACTAATTTGAGTTAAAAAGCTATTTTTGCACGATTTGCATGTTTTTGTGAATTAAATTATCTTTATTTAAAAATAACTCAAAAATCAAGCTGAGTTATTTGAGTGATTTATGGTTTTTTCTCATGCACCTCCAAAGCCCTGGATTTCTATAAAACCAAGGCTCAGCTCTTCAATTTCATATCTCGCAAATTGCAAACTTACTCTACAGGAATCATAACATATCAGATTTGGAGAATTTGCACAATTGGAGCTTGAAAGATAAATTTGAGGATTCAAAGTTTTGTGAGATCAATTTCAAATTCATAGCTTTCATATTATTGTTAGAATTTTCATTCTCATATCATATCATTTCTAGATTAGCATTGCATATCAATTTTCATATTAGCATAGATTCATATCAGTTTTCATCATATTATTGCATAGAAAATATTAAAAAAAATTAGATTAATTGCATTCATATTTCATATCAATTTGGCATTCAAATCCTTCATTTAGGTGTCATCTAGGTCACTGATCTTGATAACAATCTGAGAACATTAATCTCGCACCTACTAGAAGGCAGTAAATCGCTTGGTTAAATTAGACTTCAATCTTGCATGATTTTGATTTTTGCTAACCTCTAATGTTTTACTCAAGTGTTGTGTCTACAGATCAGGTACAAAATTCACACACACAAGTATGACGTAAAGAATTATTAAGCACGTACACTCTACATAGCATATGTTGATGAAATTTTGATACATATTTTAGTATTAATAATTAAAGAGATTAGATTTTTTAAACTCTTGTAACTGAGAAAATCCTACCAGATCTTATTTGTAAATCCTTTAACCAGGTGCAATTCTTAGATTAGAATTGTGAAATCTCTTAATAGAGTAGACTTAGAATTCTTTAGACTCTTAAACGAGTTAATACACTTAATAGGGTAAGAAATCATAAATAGTTGAGTATTGTAGCTCTATCCGAGAAAAAATTATTCTACAATAGTGAATTCTTGTGGGGTGTCATCCCACCGTAGTTTTTATCCTCTAACAGGGATTTTTGTGATACCAAATATTTTTGTTATTTGTTGATTATTACATATTTTATATATTTCATGTGATGCATGCAAATGTTATGGAATCAGTAAATGATTGTGAATGAAGTTCAAATAAGTTTAAAAGTGTTTTACAATACTAATTCACCCCTCCCCTCTCAGTACTTGACTTTCTACACCTAGTCAAACACAATAATATAGAAAGCAGTAGACAAAACATGACAAAAACTATCGACAATATTGATAAAATATCATCGTATAAATATGTGCTATGAGAATGGGTTACACTAGTGATACTAATTTTTAGAAAGAATTGTAATTATAAAGGATAATAGTTATAAAATATATTTTTTTAATAATTTTTCATTGTTTCAAGGAGAAATATCAAGATTTTTTGTAAATCTTGTGAGAGTTTGCAAAGAGTATTCAAGTGTGAAGATGGAACCACAATTAGTTGTTCACAATATCAGTTCCATGATGTGAAGGATACTGTAGAAGATAGAATTGGAGGAATTTGATCATGACAAAACTATACAAAAGGATATTGAGTTGTTAATAGATAGTTCATGACTTAGGTTTGGATATGTGGGGAGAGTTTACTTGGTTTGATGAGATGAAGTCAATTTGATTTCTAATAATTCATAAGTCTTGTGTTTCATAAGCCCTATATAGTAACAAAAGAGGTAGTTAAAGACATCACTTGGTTGTGTAGTATTGGAGGCCTTCTTCAAATGAAGACAACAAAATATAAGGAAGTGAAGGAATTTATTGATATCAACAGAGATCAATGCACCCACTTGATAAACACAATTGTTGATCCAATGGTTAGGTATATTGCCAATTGAATCAATTATAAAGTTTATTTCAAAATCATGAGTGAGATACACCTACTATAGTAGTTTATATTGCACATAAAATAGAGATGAAAAGCATGCAATTTGATCGTTGTAAGATTTTATTGCATATTTTTCTTGCAAATGTCAAGATTTCATTAGAAGGTGGTTATGGATTTCATTTTGGTTTTCTAATTATGAATATTGTATTCCAATTCTTGAGATCTCTACCAAGTAGAGAAAACAATGTGTGGAGGCTCAACATACCTGTCAATAAACAAATCTACAAATATCTAGAGTTTATAGAGAATAAAGAAGATGATTGCAAGTATTATTTTGCATCATTCTAGATGGATATTTGTTTAGGTTTGGTTGTATCTCACACTACGCTTGTGATTATTATTAAGGAGGGTTCCTCCTCCAATCAAAAGAGTTTGGATGTTTTTCCTGTTGGTTCCCTTCGGAAATCAAAGAATAGAAAAATTAGTGGTAAAGGTAAAGAGATTGTTACTATTTATAAGGATGAAGAATAAGATGAGAAGGAAAGAAAAGAAAAGGAAGAAGATATAAAAAAGGATGTAGCTTCTCTATCAAAATCTGACTTTGTAGATTTTGATTTTATTCAATATATGTTAGAAGATGTTGATTTTGATAGAGTTGGTAATTTGTTGTCTAGTTTCTCTTAGGGGAGTAGAACATAGATAGAGGATATGTTGAATGACCACTTGAACAGTATGAGGATTATTGTTGAAGTAATGTGTTAGGTGTGGTACCAATTAAGATGGTTATGATTAATGAGAAAAAAATATTGTAGAGAGGTGCTAATTGTAGGAAAATGAAAGATTTTAATGAGAATAATTGCACTAATAATACACAAATATTATCTAGTGTGATTGATGAAAAATGAAATTGTGTAAAAAAAATATTTATATTTATAGGCATTGTCTTTGGTGGCCTATTGTTCTGGACAATTTTTGAGGAAGAATTGAAGTTATTTAAATGGAGATGAACAAATTGGGAAAGACCTATGATTAAGTCAAGGATAATGGTGGGAGATTGAAAATAAGGGTTGGCCAACTTAGAGTTGATATTTTAGATTTACAGAAAAAAAAAATAGAGGATTTAGTGAAGACGTTTTATCTTGTGAAGGATTTAGTTGAGGTTAGGTTGGATCATGTTTCTAGTATTATTGTTGATGTCGAGGAATATGAGAATTTGTTCTAGTTTCCATACTGGACTTCATATTTTTATATATTCATGTATCATGATAGTTTGTACACCAAAATGGGTGCAACTATGATGAGTGGAAGTAAAATATTCTAATCATGAAAGAGACCGGCATAAGAAAGCTTTTATAAATATGTCTATTGTTCTTATTTGATTTTCTAAGTTATGTTAATTTTGCCTTTGCCACTATGGAAAAAAGGGTGAGAGGGAATGAGGAGAGAAAAAAGTAAAGGTATATCTAACTTAGGAGCAATTTTTGTGTTTTGAGTCTTTTTGGATTTTGTTGTTGTTGTTTCATTAATGCCAATGGGGGAGATTTTTGAACATGTTAAGAAGATGCTTGGTATTATTTCCATTTTTTTCAAAATACTTATATTGGTTAATGTTTATACTTCCTAAATAGTTATTGGTCTTCAGTTGGTTATCTACATTTTGGTTATGTGGTAACTAGTTTTTTATATAATGTTGGATGTCAATGTTCCCATTAGTGATATATGTCTATCAAGAATTTCTATGCTTTTCAGTAATTGGTGTAGTATGAAGTTTTTGATGAATTCATGTTGTTGTTATTTTGTAGAGTTCTTCTACCTATTTTTTCTACCTGGATATTCATGCACTTCACTAATTTTTTTGGTACAAAAGTTGTATTTTGGTTTTGGATATATTCTATCAAGTTTCATATATTGGTTGGTTCAAAAATTGTGTTGGTCAATTCATGGACTTGGTGGTGTTGATCCATTGGTTTCATATTATACTTATGTTTTAGTAATTATGCTACATAACATGTATATATTAGGGGTGACTCATCTTTAGGTCCTATGGTAACATGGTTTAAATATTTCATATGTATGACCTAATTTTATGTTCAGTGGTAGTATGATAAACTATAATATATTTTTTATTAAGGACAACATATTTTATGGCTTAGCCAACATATGAGTATAAATTATCAAATTTATATATAAATAGATAAATCATTTTTGTATCAAGTAAGCATGAGAGAGAGAGAGAGAGAGAGAGAGAGAGAGAGAGAGAGAGAGAGTTTTAGTGAATATCAGGAATGGTGTGTAAGAAGGAGCAAGTTGAGAGAAGTGTTAATATGGTATTGATATAAGGCTTTCCAAAGTTTGTTAAAGAATTTTAGTATTTTCTAGTAGAATATCTTGAATGGATCTAATTTTGTTGGTTATTGCTATGCTATCAATTATAAATATTTCATGCATATGATGATGAAATTTCATAAGTTCACATTTTTTTCAGTAAGATATCTTTTTGCAATACATCTTTGGTATCAGGGTAGCAGTGAACCATCTATAAAAATAACCTTAATTGGTGTTTACTTTCATGAGAAATAGTTTTTCCATGGTTTTTCCATGTTATATCTTCTGTTATTGCATGCATTGTTCTTGTTCTTTCATGCTTTTATGAACATTAATTATTTGAACAAATTATGTGTATACCAAATTAGTAAAATTTTAGAAAGTATTTTTGAATAAAGAACTCACCCCAATCTCAGCTATTTTTCTAGTTCAATAGAAGTTGCGATGGTTCATGGATGTGAGGCCAAAATAAGTCAATGTCAAAATGCACATAATTTTCTAAACACTGTTAGAGACTAGGATCGATCATGCTATTTCTCTATTGTGGAGAAAATTAAAACACTTCTAGATAGAAGAATAAATAGATTTCATGGAGGTGATCCAAGCTAGTCAAAGTATCACCTAAAATTTATTGGGAGTTGTGATAATGACAATAGTACCTTCTACTCGTGAAATATGGACCAACAAGTTTGACTAAAAAGCTACACAATTGAATCTTGATAGCAATATCACAATTTTAATTGATTAGGAAAATATTTCTTTTATGCAGGAGCATCCTAGGATTCTTGGAAATCCTGTATCAACCAAAAATATGTTTGTCTTTGAAGGTAGATTGTTAGTTTTGATCTTGGTTTAGAGAGTTCTTGCTCGGTTTGGGAGACTGGTTGCTCAATTTATATGTTTGTTGGGGTGCTCGGTCTCTAAAGGATGCTCGGTAACTGTAGGCATCAGTTTCCTAGTGCTTGGTAATATCTGTGTTGCTTGGTCATGCTTGGCATGGTCGGTTGAATGGCGCTCGGTTATTTCCTCTGTTGCTCGGTGTTCTCGCTTACTGATGGGATTATTTGGATGAAACATCTTGGCCAACTGGTGCATTTAATTTGGGTTGCACTCCTCGAGTTATGGATTGACCATTGGATGTGTGGGGACCTAGATCTAGCATGTTGCATTCTTCTATGTGGATATGATGACCATTGGGGCCATCTTTTGAGAGTTTATTTATTTTGAAGGGCTATTTGAGAGACGACAGATGTTTTAGCATTTATTATTTGTTTTAGAGATTTAATTGTTTCATCAGCTGACTTGTGGTTGGGAATCAGTATTTATAGGATGCTTGGGTAGTTGTTTAGGAAGAGGTTGTTTGTTGGAAGGTTAGTAGCCTGCGAGCTTAGGAACATGAAGATTGCTTGGAAGTTGGACTACAAGTTTAGATCTTTCCTAGGTGCCTACTAGTGTGTTGCCTGTTGCAGACCTGGACTAGCCGGATGTTGATGTTGGGGAAAAGATTTAGATCTTGCAAGTCTTGTAGACTGTTACTTGCATTGTAATTGGCCATAACCGTGAAGGCCTTACAACCTGGCACATTGCATGTAATTGGTGTTTTTATGAATAAAGACTTATGTTTCATTGCAGATCTATTGTTGTTTCTGTGTATTTCTGCTACCTTTTGGTTTGACTGCAAGGTCAGTCAATCCTTAATTGGATCCACCCACCTTGACTGCATTAAGTGACCTCAAAGCAAAGTTTGTTCCTTTTTTAGCGAAGTTTTTTTCCTATTTGAGTAAAGCCCGTTCCTGTTGGAGATGAGTGGATCTTGTGTATCCAGATCTTGATCTAAAGATGCCTCCAAGGAGAAATCATAAGATCTCTAAAGAAGAAGAAACTACTAGAGAATTCTATCTTGATGATTTTAGGGCTTTGCAGAAACAAGTGCAAGACCTACAAGAGGAATTGAGAAAGAAGAAGCCTTCCGTGAAAGAGGATAGTGATGATGAATCTGAGGAAGATTATTTTGAAGAAGTTGTTGAAGAAGCTAGAGATTCTAAGGAGAATCAAATTTTGAAAGCTATGACTAAGATTGGGAAGAGACCTAAGATTGAAGTTTCTGCATTTACTGGAAGGCTTAGGCTTGAAGAATTGATTGATTGGATCAATGAGATTGATGAATACTTTGAGTATGAAGAAATAGAAGATCCTAATAGGGTTAGATTTGCAAAGACTAAGTTGAAAGGTCATGCAAATATATGGTGCAGAGATGTTCAGTTGGAAAGAGGTAGAAGAGGAAAAGAAAAGATCACTAAGTGGAACTGAATGGTTGACAAGTTGAACAAGCAATTCATTCTGGTGGATTATGAATTGGACATGTTTAAGATGATGCAATATTTGAAGCAGACTAACAAATCAGTATAGGAGTATACCGAGGAGTTTTATAGAATCCTGATTAGGACTGGTCATTATGAAGCTGATAAAGAAAATGTTGCTAGGTATGTATATGGTTTGAGACCTAGTATTCAGGAAGAGTTACTTACTGTGCAGATGACAACAATCGATAATGCTTATCAAATGGCATTAAAGATTGAAGAGAATTTGAATAGGAAGTATGAAGGAAAGCACAATAGTAGAAACTGAGGTGGTAAAATTGGTGAGACTATTGTTGAGAGTAGTGTGATAGAGAATCCTAAGCCTGATGTAGGATCTGGCAGTGGTCAAGTTGCTAAGAATGTTGGACAGAGAGGAAGGTGGAAGAATGAGTTCACCGACACTTGTTTTAACTATGGTGAAGCTGGACATAGAATTTGGTCGTGTCCTAAGAAAAGAGTTGCATTAGCTACTGAAGAAGACATTGAGAATGTTCCTGAGAAAGGTGAATGTCTTGTCACTAGAAGATTGGCTGCATGTGTTCCTGGACTAGTGCAAAGAAGGAATTTTTTCAGAACCAGATGTAAGTGCAATAATAAGGTATGTAATGTCCTAGTTGATGGTGGCAATTCTAAGAACTTTGTTTCAGATGAGATGGTTAGTAAGTTAAATTTGGAAAGAAGGAAGCATCCTAATCCTTATTAGATTAGTTGGATACAAGATGTTTCTAAGGTTAAAGTTGAAGAACAATGCTTGGTTAAGTTTCAGATTGGATCTTACCATGATGAGATATTGTGTGATGTGTTACCTATGGATGTCTTTCATCTGTTGCTCAATAAACCCTGGCAGTTTGACATAAATGTTTTGTCTGATGGTCATGCTAATACCTATTGTTGGAAACTATAATTGAAACAATTGTTTTATTTTCATTGATGTCAAACCTTAGTTGGTAAGACTGTTGCTACTTAGGAAAGTACCATATCTATTTGATTGTTGCTAAGGGGCTAAGCAAGGTTGGTAACAATAGAACCTAAGGAAATGTTGAGTTATCTTGATACTACAAAGTGTACTTGACTATGTTGCACAATGATGAGATAATGTATTGTTTATCTTAGTAAGAGTGAAGACTAAACCGGTAGGCTTAACCGAGCAAAGAATGGAAAAATCATGTTTAAGCTGAGTAATGTTAGTGTCGACTGAGTTAGTATATGCCAAGAAAAATTATAGTGTCAACTGAGCATCAATTAATTACCAAGGAAGACAGTGTAAGCTGAGGAAACAATTTTAGTAATGACCGAGCTTTCTACATGAAGACTGAGTGAAAAATCACAGTATTGACCGTGCATTAGCAATTTTATATTTGAAGAGAATTTAATTTTGGAAATGACTTTGTTGAATTCTTGGATTATGTGAAACATGTTGACTTTATTTATTGATTGTCTGGAAGCATTAAATGATATGTAAAATGTTTTATTGTAAATCTTTAAGAGATTTGAGATGATTCTAGAGAAGGAGCCGAAGAACATTAAGCGGGTAGATTCAATGAATCTAACCTAACCCTAAGATCTACGAATGAGATTGAGTGGCAAAAGATGATTTAACCTAATTAAGGAAAATATAAGGGAACCTGAGCATTTTGATATGCATGTACATGGTGAACAGAGAATGCTAGAAGAGGAAAGTTTTATTGATTGAAAAAGTAGAAAAGGCTAAAGGAGAATGGTGGTGATTGCTTGAAGAAAAGTTCTGAGTAGATCAAAGATGGAAATGGCAAAGTTTCAAAGTCAGTAAACCAGCATTAGTGTACAGAAATGGATCTGATATTTGCAAAGTCAGTTGTATATTTTTCAAATAATACTGCTGCTACTTTCTAACCATTGTAGTAGTCAAAATCCTTTTAATAGAGGTTGACCTAATAGTCACATGTTAAATCATTTGAACAAGGTTGCATTCTAATGGAGTGTATGTAATTCCTATGACTTAGCTCACTTTTAATAGGGTGATTGAAATCCTTTAACCGGGTCACACTTGACAGTGTGTATTGTAACCTTTGACAAGGTTGGATTTTTACCGAGCTCACTTGAGATGACTGAAAATAATAGTAGCATGTTACAAAGTGGTTTTTCCCAAATTGGGTTTCCACTATAAAACCTAGTGTTAATACTTGTGTGAATGTTTTGGTTTGAACATTACTATGGCTTACAAGTTAAGTTACAGGTAGGTAGTGGACTACATTATTAGATGTTTCTGTTATTGAATCAGTGATGACCGAGTTTGTTTTGGTTATTGGATCTGATTTAAGGATAAGTTTTTGAGATTGTTTTATACATCAGGACCTGAGAAGAACTGATTCACCCCCCCTCTCTATTGTTCTAAATCATATTAAAAATTGGTATCAGAGCTTTGTTTCTTATTATTAGTGTTGTCAAAATCAAGTTTAAAGGGGCTTGAAGCAAATGATTGGGATGTATAAGAAGGAGGTACCATAGCTGAACAAGGAAAACTTCCCCACATGGAAAAGCATGATGAAGCTACATCTAGCCGATATTGGTGACTCTAAAAAGTACTACATTGAGAACAACTATGTCTCACCTCTCACACCTTTGACTGCTGAAGAAATGAGAGCTAAGCAAGAACATAATTAGGCAATGCTGGAAATTGCATCTGCCCTAAGCAATCCAAAATTTGAGGAAATTAAGGACTGGACAACTGCTAAGGATATGTGGGACACTCTTGCAAGGATTTATGATCGTGACTTGAATGTGCTGAAAGCAAAGGTTGAGAGTCTTAGAGGTAAGTTTGATGAAATGAGAATGCAAGAAGGTGAAAACATTGCACAATATTGTGGTAGAATAAAAAAAGTTGTGAATGCTATTAGAGGAGCAAATGGGGCTATTGATGATGAAACTATAATTGGTAAATTACTAAGAACCCTATGTCCTATATATGCTATTAAGATCTCATCTATTTAGGAATATAGATGTAACTCTGCTAGTGTGCTTACTTTGGAAAGTTTGGTTGGTAAGTTGATTGCTTTTGAACTCTCTAACTATGATAATTTCACTATTGGAAGCATTGGAAATGTTGAATCTTCTTTCAAGTCACAACTAGTTCTGAATAAACCAAAGAAAGAAAAAGAAAGATGCATTAGTGAAAGTGAAAGTGAAAGTGATAGTGAAAGTGACAGTGATACTTTTGATGAAGACCTAGAAGATCTAGAAGCTCTTATGGCTAGAAGACTGGGAAGGGGAAAAGGAAAGTATAAAGGTAAACTCCCTATTATATGTTTTGCATGTAATAAAGTTGGTCATATAGCTGCTAGATGTCCTAAAAGGAAGGATAAAGATGATGAAAGGAATAGAAAACACAAAGATAGAAAAGATGACAGCAGTTGCCAATGGAACAAAGACTACAAAGGAAACATTAAGAAATCTTGTTACATTGCTGAAAAAGAGACTGATACTAATAGTGATGATTTTGAAATTGAGGTAGTTTATGTTGCAATGAAAGATGAATCTAATGAGGATGAGAAAACTACACTGATATCTTATGTGAACAAGAATAATAAATGGATTATTGATAGTGGCTGTTCACATCACATGACTGGTGACAAAAATAAGTTTGAGACTTTACATCATTATAGAGGTAAAAGTGTAAAATTTGGTAATGATGCACCATGTCCTATTAGAGGAAAAGGTTTGATTAAACTGACTGATAAGATATCTTGTGAAAATGTATATTGGGTTGAAGGTCTTAATTACAATTTGCTAAGTGTTTCTCAAGTTAACAAAACTGGTTACCGAGTGGAATTTCATCACAAGAAAGCTAAAATATTTAATGCTACTGGAGAACTGATTGGAAGTGGAGATCAGACTAGAGGTAATTTGTTCTATCTTGACCTATCTAAAGAAACATGTTTGATTGCACAACTTGATGATATTTGGTTATGGCATAAAAGGATGTGTCATGTTAACTTTGACAATCTGCTAGACATAAGTAAGAAGAAAAAGGTAAGAGGTCTACCTAGATTGAAGAAACCTGAGAATGTGATGTGTAAGGAATGCCAGTTAGGAAAAATGACAAAGTCAAGTTTCAAGAGCAAATCCTTTACTTCTGAAAACATTTGAGATTTGGTTCATACTGACCTTTGTGGACCGATGGGTGTACAAAGTTACTATGGTGCTAGATACTTTATCTTATTTGTTGATGATCATACTAGGATGATGCATGTACTATTTCTAAAAGAAAAATATGAAGCTTTTCAATTCTTTAAGTGGTATTTGGCTAAAGTTGAGAAGGAGACAGGTAGGAACCTGAAATGTCTTAGATCTGACCAAGGTAGAGAATTTACATCAAATGAATTTAATCTATTTTGCAATGATACATGAATTAAAAGACAAATGTCTACACCTAGAACACCTCCATAGAATGCTATAGCAGAAAGGAGAAATGGATCTATCTTGGATTGTGCAAGGAAATTGATGATTGGAAAGAAGCTATAAGCACTGCTATTTACACTCTTAAACAAGTACAGATCAATAAAGGTACAAATCTGACACCCTATGAATTATGGCATGGGCATGCACCGAGTGTTAAATACTTTAGAATATTTGGAAGTAAGTGCTATATATTAAAAGACACTAGGAATGGAAATTTTGATGCAAAGAGTGATGAAGGTATATTCCTAGGGTAGTCCACAAAAAGTAAAGCTTATAAGTGTTTGAACTCTAACACTAACAAAATTGTGTAAAGTGTGAATGTCAAAATTGATGAGTATGTAGAAAGAAATGAAGCTGATAGTAAAAGAGAACTAGAAGATTATAGATCTTTTGTGTACATTGAAGAAGAAGAAGAGGCAAGTAACAGACTTGCACCTGATGCCGAGTCACGCGTAAGCAATGCTGAGTGATAGATAGAAGCTGTCGAGCGTTAGGAAAATAGTGCCGAGAGAGAATAAGAACATGCCAAGCTACAAGAAAATGTTGTTGAGTATTAGGAAGAGGTTGCCGAGCATTCTAAAGTTGAATCTAACAATCTTACCGAGGAACATGATGAAATAGAGGAGAGAACAACTAAACGTATTTTGGAAAATTATGTAAGAAGACATCATAAGCCTAAACAGATAATTGGAGACAAAAATACTAGAATTTAGACTAGAAGTAAGACTAAGGAATCATCATGTCTACTATGTGAATTTGAACCAAAGACAACTAGAGAAGCATTGGAGAATGAATACTGGATACAAGAAATGAATGAATAAATTGACCAGATTGAGAAGAATGATGCTTGGACTCTGGTGCCGAGTCTTGAAAATAAAAATGTTATAGGAACAAAGTGGGTGTTTCAGAATAAGATGAATGAAAATGGTGAAATCACTAGGAACAAAGCTAGGCTGGTATGCAAAGGCTATGCACAAGAAGAAGGAATAGATTATGGGGAGACATTTTCCCCTATAGCTAGATTGGAAGGAGTAAGAACTCTGCTTGTAAATGCTGCTTATAAAGATTTCAAGGTATATTTAATGGTTGTCAAGTCTACATTTTTTAATGGTGTACTAGAAGAAGAAGTTTACATATAACAACCAGAAGGTTTTATTGATCCAAATAGAAGACACATGGTGTGAAAATTGAACAAAGCATTATATGGATTGACTCAAGCTCCCAGAGCATGGTATGAGAGGTTGCACAACTACTTGATACAAATTGGATTTTCAAGAACAAATGACACAAGCAATCTGTACATGAAGGATGAAGAAGGTAAAGGTATCCTGTTGGAAAAAAATAAATTTGATGACATTATTTTTGGTGGGCAAGATGCATTATGTAAAATTTTCTCACATGAAATGCAAACTAAATTTGAAATGAGTATGTTTGGTGAGATCAAATTCTTTGTTGGTTTACAAGTATATCAAAGGAAAATGGAATTTTCATTACATAGTCTAAGTATGTTAATGAAATACTAAAAAAATTTGGGATGGAAGATGCTAAACCAGTGGGAACTCCCATGGTAACTGGACAAAATTTATCTAAGAATGATGATGTTGTAGAAGTGAATCAGACTCTGTACAGATCCATGATTGGAAAATTGCAGTATGTTGTACGTAGCAGACTACATATTGCATTAGCTATTGGGATTGTGGCAAGATTCTCTGCCAATCCTAAGGAAACACATATGATGGTCATGAAAAGAATTATGAGATACTTGAAAGGGACTGCTGACTATGGTCTATATTATAAGAAGGATGACAAATTTGAACTCCTAGTTTATACAGATGCTGATTGGGCAAGAAATGTAGATGACAGAAAGAGTACTAGTGGTGGAGCTTTCTTTCTTGGACATGGATTAGTCTCCTGGACAAGCAAGAAACAAAATTTAATTTTCCAATTTTCTGCCGAGGCCGAGTATGTTGTTGTTGTAGTAAATTGTTCAAACTTGGTATGGATAAAACAATTGTTGATAGGCATGAAAGAAGAAATCACTAAACCTATTGTTATTTTATGTGACAACACAAGTGCTATCAATATTTATAAGAATCCAGTGATGCACATTAAGACCAAACACATTGCAATCAAGTATCACTACTTGAGAGAATTAGTACAAGACAAAGAAGTCCGAATGGAATATGTGAATACAAAAGAACAATTAGCAGACATATTGACTAAAGCTTTACCCAGAGAAGCTCATGAGTATTTGAGAAGTCAATTAGGGGTTCTCCCCCTAACTGAGGCTACCTAGATAAGTTAGGAGCACTGCATCAAATGTGCTACAACATAACATTTGACAAATTGATGCAGAAGATTGTCACACTTTAGGGCTGGCCTAGAGTTGTGAAAAGAAGAAAAGACAAGAAATCAGTCATAAGAAAGATGATAGAGGGAGAAACACTGAGCTACATAGATATTATCTACATCTGATGGATGTATGTTTTAGTTGCTGCTTTAGCATTTTTGTCAAAGTGGGAGAATGAACTGATATGATAACACATGAGATATGATAACACATGATACTCAAAAAGTAAGAGGGAGATGAGCTGATGGAACTCAAAGGCAAGAGTGAGATGAGCTGATGATACTGAAGATAAGGATGATGAACTAAAATGAAGGATCAAGATAGAGGGAGATCTGAATACTTCTGAAAGTCACAGAAGTCAGGCTTATAGGATTCTGAATCAGAATGAAGCTAAGGATATTATAAATAATTTTCTAATGGACAGATAAGTTTTTGCATTGGTTGGTAATCCATGTGTTATTCAGGTGATATCATATGGTGTTGCCATCAATGCCAAAGAGAGAGATTGTTGGAAACTGCAATTTAAATAATTGTTGTATTATAATTGATGTCAAACCTTAATTGGTAAGACTGTTGCTACTTAGGAAAGTACTATATCTATTTGAGTGTTGGTAAGGGGCTAAGCAAGGTTGGTAACAATAGCACCTAAGGAAAGGTTGAGTTATCTTGATACTAAAAAGTGTACTTGACTATGTTGCACAATCATGAGATAATGTATTGTTTATCTTAGTAAGACTGAAGACTAAAATGGTAGGCTTAACCGAGCAAAGAATGGAAAAATCATGTTTAAGCCGAGTAATGTTAGTGTCGACTGAGTTAGTATATGTGGAGAAAAATTATAGTGTCGACCGAGCATTAGTTAATTGTTGAGGAAGACAGTGTAAGCCGAGGAAACAATTTTAGTAATGACTAAGCTTTCTACATGAAGACCGAGTGAACAATCACAATATTGACCCAGCATCAGCAATTTTATATTTGAAGATAATTTAATTTTGGAGCTGACATTGTTGAATTCATGGATTATGTGAAACATGTTGACTTTATTTATTGATTGTCTAGAAGCATTAAATGCACTATAAAATGTTTTATTGTAAATGTTTAAGAGATTTGAGATGATTCTAGAAAAGGATTTGAAGAACATGAAGTGGGTAGATTCAATGAATCTAACCTAACCCTAAGATCTATGAATGAGATTGAGCGGTAAAAGATGAGTTAACCTAATTAAGGAGAATATAAGGGAACCTAAGCATTTTGATATGCATGTACATTGTGAACAGAGAATACTGGAAGAGGAATGTTTTATTGACTGAATAAGTAGAAAAGGCTGAAGGAGAATAGTGGTGATTGCTTGAAGAAAAGTTCTGAGTATATCAGAGATAGAAATGGAAAAATTTCAAAGTCAGTAAATAGCATTAGTGTATGGAAATGGATTTGATATTTGCAAAGTGAGTTGTATATTTTTCAAATAATACTACTGCTACTTTCTAACCATTGTAACACTCGAAATCCTTTTAACAGAGGTTGACCTAATAGTCATATGTTAAATCCTTTGAACAAGGTTTCATTCTAATGGAGTGTATGTAAGTCCTATGGCTAAGCTCACTTTTAATAGGGTTATTGAAATCCTCTAACCGGGTCACACCTGACAGTGTTTATTGTAACCTTTGACAAGGTTGGCTTTTTACCGAGCTCACTTCAGAAGAGTGAAAATAATAGTAGCATGTTACAAAGTGGTTTTTCCCAAATAGGGTTTCCACTATAAAACCTGGTGTTAATTCTTGTGTGAATGTTTTGGTTTGAACATTACTATGTTTTATAAGTTAAGTTATAGCTGGGTAGTGGACTGCATTATTAGATGTTTCTATTATTGAATCAGTGATGACCGAGTTTGTTTTGGTTATTGGATATGATTTAAGGATAAGTTTTTGAGATTATTTTATACATCATGACCTGAGAAGGACTGATTCAAGCCCCCTCTCTATTGTTCTAAAGCATATTAACAATTGGTATCAGAGCTTTGTTTCTTATTATTAGTGTTGTCAAAATCAAGTTTTAAGGGGCTTGAAGAAAATGATCAGGATGTATAAGGAGGTACCGAAGTTGAACAAGGAAAACTTCCCCGCATGGAAAGGCTTGATGAAGCTACATCTAGCCAATATTGGTGACTCTACAAAGTACTACATTGAGAACAGCTATGTCTCACCTCTCACACCTTTGACTGCCGAAGGAATGAGAGCTAAGAAAGAACATAATTAGGCAATGTTGGAAATTGCATCTGCCCTAAGCTATTGAAAATTTGAGGACATTAAGGACTAGACAATTGGTAAGGATATGTGGGACACTCTTGCAAGGATTTATGGTGGTGACTTGAATGTGTTGAAAGTGAAGGCCGAGAGTCTTAGAGGTAAGTTTGATGAAATGAGAATGCAAGAAGGTGAAAACATTGCACAATATTGTGGTAGAATAAAAGAAGTTGTGAATGCTATTAGAGGAGAAAATGGGGCTATTGATGATGAAACTATAATTGGGAAATTACTAAGAACCCTGTGTCCTATATATGCTATTAATATCTCAGCTATTTAGGAATCTAGATGTAACTCTACTAGTGTGCTTACTTTGGAAAGTTTGGTTGGTAAGTTGACTGCCTTTGAACTCTCTAAGTATAATAATTTCACTATTGGAAGCATTGGAAATGTTGAATCTTCTTTCAAGTCACAGCTAGTTTTGAATAAGCCAAAGAAAGAAAAAAGAAAGATGCATCAGTGAAAGTGAAAGTGAAAGTAAAAGTGATAGTGAAAGTGATAGTGATACTTCTAATGAAGACCTAGAAGATCTAGAAGCTCTAATGGCTAGAAGACTGGGAAGGGGAAAAAATTCAAGAGAAGCTGAATTGGAAGTATGAGGGAAAGTAGAACAGTAGAAACCGAGGTGGTAAAACTAGTGAGACTATTGCTAAGAGTAGTGTGATAGAGAATCCTAAGCTTGATGTACGATCTGGCAGTGGTCAACTTACTAAGAATGTTGGATAGAGAAGAAGGTGGAAGAATGAGTTCACCGACACTTGTTATAACTATGGTGAAGCTAGTCATAGAAGTTGGTCGTGTCCTAAGAAAAGAGTTGCATTAGCTATTGAAAAAGAAATTGAGAATGTTCCTAAGAAAGGTGAATGTCTTGTCACTAGAAGATTGGCTGCATGTGTTCCTGAACTGGTGCAAAGAAGGAATTTTTTCAGAACTATATGTAAGTGCAAGAATAAGGTATGTAATGTCCTAGTTGATGGTGGCAATTTTGAGAACTTTGTTTCAGATGAGATGGTTAGTAAGTTAAATTTGGAGAGAAGGAAGCATCCTAATCCTTATCAAATTAGTTGGATACAAGATGTTTCTAAGGTTAAAAATCAAGAACAATGCTTGGTTAAGTTTTAGATTGGATCTTACCATGATGAGATATTGTGTGATGTGTTACCTATGGATGCCTTTCATCTGTTGCTCAGTAGACCCTGGTAGTTTGACATAAATGGTTTGTTTGATGGTCATGCTAATACCAATTGTTGGAAACTGTAATTGAAACAATTGTTGTATTGTCATTGATGTCAAACCTTAATTGGTAAGACTGTTGCTACTTAGGAAAGTACTATATCTATTTGAGTGTTGCTAAGGGGCTAAGCAAGGTTGGTAACAAAGCACCTAAGGAAAGGTTGAGTTATCTTGATACTACAAAGTGTACTTGACTATGTTGCACAATGATGAGATAATGTATTGTTTATCTTAGTAAGACTGAAGACTAAACTGGTAGGCTTAACTAAGCAAAGAATGGAAAAATCATGTTTAAGCCAAGTAATGTTAGTGTCAACCGAGTTAGTATATGCCGAGCAAAATTATAGTGTCGACCGAGCATTAGTTAATTGCCAAGGAAGACAGTGTAAGCTGAGGAAACAATTTTAGTAATGACCGAGCTTTCTACATGAAGACCAAGTGAACAATAATAGTATTGACCGAGCATCAGCAATTTTATATTTGAAGAGAATTTAATTTTGGAGCTCACATTGTTGAATTCTTGGATTATGTGAAACGTGTTGACTTGATTTATTGATTGTCTGGAAGCATTAAATGCACTGTGAAATGTTTTATTGTAAATGTTTAATAGATTTGAGATGGTTCTAGAAAAGGAGCCGAAGAACATGAAGCGGGTAGATTCAATGAATCTGACCTAACCCTAAGATCTATGAATGAGATTGAGTGGAAAAAGATGAGTTAACCAAATTGAGAAAAATATAAGGGAACCTGAGCATTTTGATATGCATGTACATGGTGAACAGACAATGCTGGAAGAGGAAAGTTTTATTGACTGAATAAGTAGAAAAGGCTGAAGGAGAATGGTGGTAATTACTTGAAGAAAAGTTCCAAGAAGATCAGAGATGGAAATGACAGAGTTTCAAAGTCAGTAAACCAACACTAGTGTATGGAAAGGGATCTAATATTTGTGAAGTGAGTTGTATATTTTTCAGATTATACTGCTACTACTTTCTAACCATTGTAATAGTCAAAATCCTTTTAACAGAGATTGACCTAATAGTCATATGTTAAATCCTTTGAACAAGGTTGCATTCTAATGGAGTGTATGTAAGTCCTATGACTAGGCTCACTTTTAACAGGGTGATTGAAATCTTTTAACCAGGTCACACCTGACAATGTGTATTGTAACCTTTGATAGGGTTGGCTTTTTATGGAGCTCACTTCAGAAGAGTGAAAATAATAGTAGCATGTTAGAAAGTGGTTTTTCCCAAATTGGGTTTCCACTATAAAACCTGTTGTTAATAGTTGTGTGAATTTTTTGGTTTGAAGATTACTATGTTTTACAAGTTAAGTTACAGCTAGGTAGTGGACTGCATTGTTAGATGTTTCTATTATTGAATCAGTGATGACCGAGTTTGTTTTGGTTATTGGATTTGATTTAAGGATAAGTTTTTGAGATTTTTTTATACATCAGGACCTAAGAACAACTGATTCACCCCCCCTCTCTATTGTTCTAAATCATATTAACACCAATGTGGTTAGGCATGAAGGAGCTCAGCATAAGCTAGTACGTTTATAAGAGATAGGGGTTAAAGGATGTGGATTTATCAAGTGTTGTCCTTATGACAAACCTCAGGAGTAGAAGGTTGATGAACCTATTCCTATTAAATTTAGTTTGAATGAGAAGGAGAATGATATCTATGAAGAGTTTGTTGAGATTAAGAAGCAGATGGTTTTGCTGGTAGAGATGTTTCAACAGATGGTGACATTTATGATAGAGAGATGTAGATGATACTGAGTTGATTAAGAAGTCTAAGAAGGATGAACCTTACCAAAGCACTGAGGTGGTCGGTAGTGGTCGGAGTCGGTTTCTATCTATTGACAACTGAAGGAATAAGAAAAGTGAAAAGCAGGACTTTCTACCTGAGATAGTGAATGAAGTGAAGACTACATGGGATGAAGGACAAGAAGAGATGTGAGTGAAGAATAGATTTGGAATACCTATTCTGATTCCCTTGAGGCGTTCCTAATTTCCTTATGATAAAATATTTTTGACCTGGGGTGTCTAATGTAGGAGCATCCTAGGATTCTTGGAAATCCTGTATCAACCAAAAATATGTTTTTCTTTCAAGGTAGATTGTTAGTTTTGATCTTGGTTTAGAGAGTTCTTGCTCGATTTGGGAGACTGGTTGCTCGATTTATGTGGTTTTTAGGGTGCTCAGTCTCTAAAGGACACTCGATAACTGTAGGTATTAGTTTCCTAGTGCTCAGTAATATCTGTGTTGCTTGGTCATGCTTGGCATGGTCAGTTGACTGGCACTTGGTTATTTCCTCTATTGGTCGGTGTTCTTTCTTACCGATGGGATTATTTGGCTGAATCGGCTTGGTGAACTGGTGCATTTAATTTAGGTCATGCTCTCTAAGTTATGGATTGACCGTTGGATGTGTGGGGACCTAGATTTGGCATGTTGCATTCTTCTATGTAGATATGATGATCGTTGGTGCCATCTTTTGAGAGTTTATTTATTTTCAAGGGCTATTTGAGAGCTGACAGATGTTTTAGCATTTATTATTTGTTTTAGAGATTTAATTGTTTCATCAGCCGACTTGTGGTTGGGAATCAATATTTATAGGATGCTTGGGTAGTTGTTTAGGAAGAGGTTGTTGGTTGGAAGGTTAGTATCCTGTGAGCTTAGGAACAAGAAGATTTCTTGGAAGTTGGAGTAAAAGTTTAGATATTTCTTGGGTGCCTACCAGTGTGTTTCCTATTGTAGACTTGGACTAGTTGGATCTTGATGTTGGGGAAAAGATTTAGATCCTACAAGATCTTGTAGACTGTTACTTGCATTGTAATTGGCCATAACAGGGAAGGCCTTACAACCCAACACATTGCATATAATTGGTGTTTTGATGAATAAAGACTTATGTTTCATTGTAGATCTATTGTTGTTTTTGTGTATTTCCACTACATATTGGTTTGGCTGCAATGTCGGTCAGTCCTTAATTGGATCCAGCCACCTTGACTACATTATTCCTACTTATCAATTGATAAGGTTAAGGGGTTTTATGGTGAATGGTTCATAAGGTATAACACTTTCTAAACGTTTTTTGAATGGGGTTCCAATCAAAGTGGGCTCAAACTTGCCAGAAACTTCATGGTTAAGAGAGCTTGAGTAGGAGTTGTACTCGGATGAGTGACCTATCGAGAAGTCTTGATGCTTCACCTCTATGAGTATTACCTAAATGTAATATTTTTTGAGTGTTCCATTAATTCTCATGAGAGATAGGCTCTTGTGAGCCACTATTCATGAAAGATGGGTCAATTTTTACTATAACTGATAGTAATGATTGGAGAATGTTTAACTGATGGTGACGATGATGAAGACCAATCAAGATCAGTGGAACAAAAGATAGTAGAATGGTTAGATAAGGTATTATTTGGTCATTGATGTCAAGAAATTGATTTCTAGTTTATATTATATTGCTATATCATTTGATATATGATATAAGTTGAATAAGTTAAGAAGAAGAAGAAATGAGATGTTGTGAAGTTATAGAACTTAAATGGGCAATTGATATAGATCAAACAATGATAAGATTATGTTGATATAATTGTTTACCAAGAATGAAAAGTCACTCAGTAAAGGAAAAAGAACTCAAGGCATCGAGCATAAAGTTTTAGGCACTCAACAAAGGTAACCTAAATTTAGAGTTATCCACCGAGCACGAAACATGACTTAAATACAAGGATCAAAATGACATTTAATGATTAGCTATGATGAGATGGATGGTTATGATGATAAGTAAAGTTAGTTAGAGAGATATATGATCAAGATAATTCATCATGATGATCTATACCTTAGATCTGAAAGGTTAAAATAGAAGGAAAAATTTTCAATTTCTCAAGTGAAAGTAAAATGTGTTATCGAGATCCAAATTTAATGTATAAGTTTGTAAACTGAATTGGATAGCTGAGATTGATCAAAAGAAAACACAATAGAGGAGATTAAGAAGAAAAATTTATCTCTATAAAGGATGGTTTTGTATGAACAAATGGTTGGGAAATTGAAGAGTTGATAAGTCACTGACTAATGCAGTGAAGCACGAACAAATATATTTTGAGTAAAAAAGAAGGATATGATGAAGTGTTGAAGCTAGTGGGTAGTAAAGAATTGAAGTGAAGATAGGAGAGGACATAAAGGATCTGGTTATGAAAAGATATTTGCAAGTTTATAGGTCAATATATTTATTGTTTCGTATTAGCATTTGTAATAGAGAAATCTATAATCACAGTAGACCTAACATTATTATCATAAAATCCTTGAAAATGGTAACATTCTAAAGAGTGTTCAAATTTCTTTTACTAGGACACTCCTAACAGGGTGAGGATCCTAACTAATCTGAGGTAAATCCCTTGATCGGGTCTCACCTAACAATGTGCATTGTAATCTTTAACTAGATTGGCTCTTAACTAGGCATACTTCAGAAGAGTATTTTCTTAGTGGGTGAAAATTCTCACAATAGTTTTTCCCAAAGTTGGGGTTTTGTTAGAAAGTAAAGTCCACCAAGATAACTAAGAGGGGGGGGGGGGGTGAATCAGTTATCAGATAATTATAAATTTTATTATATTCAACAACATTAAACCATGTAAGCAATATAATTACCAACCATAGAAAGCTATTCAGATACAATAACACAATGACACAAGATATGTTGACTAGGGAACCTCTTGATCAAAGAGTAAACCCCAGTGGGAATGATGCCCACAAAAGATGCACTAATATGAATACTCCTTGTGAAAGGATGGAATTTGTTAGGAGTCTTGTGAAATACATTCAGTACATATGAATCCCTATTAGGAGATTTCGAATCCCTATTAAAAGATTCTAACCTTGTTAAGAGTCATGGAAGACAGAAGGACCCAATGCCCAAACAGCTTCAGGGTGAGATCACTGTACACACTGTCCAAATAATCTTTGTATTAATCAATAGAATAATATGTTACCTCTTCTTTGACTATTCCAAACTACACTCACTATTACACCAGATCTCAATTTTAGATCTCTGTACATTGCATGTCTTCCTTCACAATTCGCTTTCACATTTAGCTCTTTTCTTCACTTCATATTCATACACTACTATCCTCTTCTACATAACAACAAGTAAACACATTCCTTACTTTATACCACACTCAAATAATTACAAATGAGTTGGCATAAAATTACAAAATAAAAGTTTCCACATGCTACATCAAAATTACACAAAACTGTCAGCTTCCAAATAGAATAAATCTTCATTCATGCGACCTCAAAGTTTGCGCTATCATCCACATCACTATCAATGTGTCTTCAACTTACCTTTAACTACACAAAACCATATTCCATCCCGATTAGGAGATATCATCTGATTTCCACAAACCACTACTTAGGAACACTACCTGAATACTACTTACACCAAAATGCTCATAACTTCCATGAATAAAAGAATTACTATCTGCGCTCTTAACCATAGACATATAACATATCAAAGAGTATATCCTCAACATTGCATAGCTCCAATTGGAATAACCCACATGTGCTAATTCAAACTTTGTTTTCTTCTCTGCAAGTCTTCAGAAGATCATTGTGTTAACATCAATGAAAATCATAGTCATGAATGCAACAACAACTGCTACAGATTGGCTGCCAAACATTTAGCATTCATGCCTAACAATCTCCCCCATTTTCATTGATGGTAACATAGATGAGAAAACATCCAATGTTCCAAAAATCTAATACTGCAACACTGCTGCTTCAAATCCTCTTCATCAATCAAATCTTGCTTCATTTTCCTATTGAGATAGTACACATAGATTTTTTTCATGTACACTTCTCCCCCATTGACATCAATGATAGAAATTTCATCACTATGTCAACAACAACTCCATTGTCAAAAGACACTATTTAGAAAATACATTCACTAGAGTCCTCATGACTTAGCTCAGATACACATACTCCCCTATAGAGGAAGTACCAACATCCAGTCCAGAAGAAAGATAAGGCTCATATACCACTAGATGGATGCAACTAACTGCATCACTTTTCAAAAGTAGGTTGGGGCATAACCCCAAGCATACCTCTCAGATACTCAAATGTATCCTTAGGCAAAGGCTTCGTAAATATATCTGCTATCTGCTCCTTTGTACATATGTACTCAAGTCTGACTTCTTTCTCAGCAACTTTCTCTCTTACAACATGATACTTGATCTCTATATGCTTTGTCTTAGAATTTAATATAGGATTCTTAGACATACTAACTGTGCTAGTGTTGTCACAATGTATGAAAATAGGTTCAACAAACTTTATTCCAATATCCTTCAGCATTTGCTTCATCCAAATTATCTGGTTACAATTGTTTGTTGCTACTACATATTATGCTTTTGTTGTGCTCTATGAGATACAATTATGCTTCTTTCTTAACCAAGAAACCAATGTTCCTCCAAGGAAAAAAGCTCCACCACTGGTGCTTTTCTTATCATCAACACTGTCAGCCAAATCAGCATCTGTATATACACATAGGGTAAAATCATCAGATTTTTCATACCAAAATCTATAGTCTATTGTGCCTCTTAAATATCTCAGTATCCTCTTTACTGCTGCATAATGTGATTCTCTAGGTTCATCTTGAAATCTTGCTACAATTCCAACTGAATGTGCTATATCAGGTCTTGTATGTGTCAAATACTGCAATCCTCCAATCATAGATCTATATTTCTTCCGTTCCACTGCAAGAGTCTCATCTGTCCTAGATAACTTATGTCCAGTTACCATAGGTGCTCCAACTAGTTTACAATTCTCCATTCCAAATCTTTTCAAAAAGTCATTCAGGTACTTTGTCTGACTTACAAAGATACCATCATTGTTCTGTGTTATCTTTAATCCCAAAAAGTATTGCATTTCACCAATCATACTCATTTCAAATTTAGTCTTCATTTCATCAGTAAATTTGTCACTAGCTTCATCTTCTCCTCAAAAAATAATATCATCAACAAAAATAACTATAATGAACAAACCATTTTCAATTTCTTTTGTGTATAGATTGCTATCAGCTGTTCCTTTTGTAAATCCCAACTTTAAGATATACTTGTCCAATCTTTCATACCAAGTTCTAGGTGCGTGTTTTAGTCCATATAAAGCTTTCTTCAATTTACATACCATGTCTCCTTCTTGAGTCAAAGGAAAACCTTTAGGCTGCTCAATGTAGACTTCTTCTTCTAATTCTTCATTTAGAAATGTTGACTTCACATCCATCTAATATACTTTGAAATTCTTGTAAGCTGCATAAGCTGAAAACATTCGTACTGCTTCAATTCTTGCAACAGGTCCAAAGGTTTCATCATAGTCAATTCCTTCTTTTTCTGAGTATCCCTTACATACTAATCTTGCTTTTTTTCTCACTACTTCTCCTTGTTCATTCATCTTGTTTCTGAATACCCCTTTAGTTCCAATAACATTCTTGTCTTTAGGTCTAGGGACCAATTCCCATGTCTTGTTCTTTTCAATTTGATCTAGTTCTTCTTTCATAGCATTAGTCTAGCTTTCATCTTCACAAGCTTCACTAGTAGTTTTAGGTTCAATTTAAGAAATCAAACATAACTATTATTGTACCTTATTCTGAGTTAGAACTCCTCTTTTGATGCTTCCAATAATTTGTCCAATAGGATGATTTCTTAACAAACTCTTGCTAGGTGTCACAGTCTCAGATCTCACTTCAGGTGTAGTCTCTTCAATTACTTCATTGTAGCTTTCATTCAACAAATCATTGTCAGTCTCATAAAATAATTCAGTAGATCCAGTGTTAGGTTTAGGATGAGCTTCATCATCTGATTCATGATCAAGCATTCTTTCCTAAATTTTGAACTTTTCATCAGCTTTAACATTTGTGCTTTCAACAATAGTCTTAGTTCTTTTATTATAACATCTATAGGCTTTGCTTTTCAAAGAATATCCAAGAAATATTCCTTCATCACTTCTAGGATCAAACTTTCCAATATCATCATCTCTCTTTATATAACATTTGCTTCCAAAAATTCTAAAATACTTAATTGAGGGTGCATGTCCAAACCATAATTCATAAGGTGTCGTGTCTGTGTCTACTCTGATTTGTACTCTGTTCATTATATACACTATTTTTTTTACTACTTCTCTCCAGAATATCTTCGCTAAATCATTCTCAAATAACATAGCTCTTGTTGCTTTAGTCACTGATCTGTTCCTTCTTTCTGCAATACCATTTTGTTCAGGTGTTCTAGGGGATGAGAACTGTCTCTTAATGCTATTTTCATCACAAAAGGTGTTAAACTCTCTAGAATTAATTTCTCCACCTCTATCAAATCTCAAACATTTAATCTTCATTCTAGATTCATTCACAACTTTATTCTTAACAATCTTAAACTTATCAAATGCTTCAGACTTTTCTTTAAGAAATGCAATCCACATCATTCTTGTAAAATCATCAACAAGAATCATAAAATACCTTTCTCCATAGAATCCTCTAGTCCTGGTAGGACCGCTCAAATCTATATGAACAATTTCCATCTTTTCTATAGATGTAAACTTCCTACTGGGAAAAGAACTTCTCTTATGTTTAGCCATCACACATTCTTTGCACATCATGTTAGTAGGCTTCATAATTTTAGGCAAATCTCTTACTCCAAGTGTAGTACTTACTTTCACAATGTTGTCAAAGTTTATATGACAAAACCTTCTATGCCATAACCAATTGTCATCAATTTTAGTAATCAAACATGTCATCTTAGTAGGATTCAACTGAAATACATTACCTGTAGTTCTTGATCCAATTCCAATCAGATTCCCATCTTTATCCCTTATCACACAAGTTTTCTTAGTAAACCAAACTTGATATCCCTTATCGACTAACAGTCCAAAACTCAAAAAGATTATGCTTCAATCCATACACAAAATAAACATCATCAGTATTAGTCTTTCCATCAAGAGTAATAGATCATATACCTTTAATCAAACAAGGTGCGTTATTTCCAACTCTAAAAACTCCTCCATCATATTCATTAAACTTTATGAAATTTTTCATGTCTCCAGTCATATGATGTGAACAACCATTGTCTATAATCCAATCAGATTTCTTTTCAACTTGAGAAACTAAGGCTTTTTCTTCCTTAACATCAGTTTCAAATTATTTTTTTTAATTGCTACAAATCCTATGTCATCATTATTGTCATTATCACTTTCACTTAAAGTTCTCTCTATACTAGCTTCAAGATCTTCATAATTAGCATAATAACATTCCTTAGATCTTCTAGGTTTGAAATTGTTTCTCTACTTTTTAACTCTCTTAGGACATTTAGATGAAAAATGACCATATTCTGGACAAATCCTACATTTAAAAAATTTCTTACCATCTGGTTCTCTTTTCACAAGCAAGGCAATACCTTCTTCAATCTTCTTGTCTTCTTCATTTCTAGATCTACTACTACCAGCATAATCTCTTCTCACACTGATGCTTCTTAACAAAGTAGGGTGAACACTAAGAGCACTGAATGTTGTCTCCATTCTAGGTAAGTCTCCTAATAACCTTAGGTTCATCTCTACTGCTTCCAATCTTCCAAGAAGAGAGCCTCTTGTAAATTTTTTAGTACAAGGTATAACTTGTTCAATCATATGTGTTGTCTACTTAAATATAGGATTCAATGTCCTCAAAATTTTCCATATCACTTCATTCTTTGTCTTTGTTCCTCCACAAGATTTTATACCTGTAACAATTTCTGACATTCTACCAATATAGCTTCTAACAGATTGATCTTTCAACATTCTTATGTCTTCAAATGCACATATCCAATTATGTAATCTAACTCTTTTTTCATGTTCATCACCTTGAAAAGTAGAGTGTAAAGCTTTCCAAATTTCATGAGATTTTTTTAAACATTTTACCTGGCTGTACTCATTCTCCGGAAGGGCTGTCAAAAGTGCTTCTCTTGCAAGTATGTTACACATGAATAGATCTCTCTCATCAACAACACATGTTTCAAGATTGTCCTCTTCAATGATAGTCTTATAATTCTTTGTAATCAACCAATAACCTAGTCCTAAACATAGTAGGTGTGTCTTCATCTTTTCTTTCCAGCTATCAACATTTACTCCATCAAACTTAGGGCTTTCTTTCTGGAAATTCACCATGGATCTCCTTAAGTCGTTAAACTTCTTTTTCAAGGACCTGCCGCTCTGATACCAATTGTTAGAAAGTAAAGTCCACCAAGATAAATGAGAGGGGGGGGGGGTGAGTTAGTTATCAGATAATTATAACTTTTATCATCTTCAACAACATTAAAACATGTAAGCAATATAATTACCAACCATAGAAAGATATTTATACACAATAACACAATGAGACAAGATATGTTGACTAGGGAACCTCTTGATCAAAGAGTAAACCCTAGTGGGAAGAATGCCCAAAAAAGATGCACTAATATGAATATTCCTTGTGAAAGGATGGACTCTATTAGGAGTCCTATGAAATACATTCAGTACATATGAATCCCTGTTAGGAGATTTTGAAACCCTGTTAAAAGATTCTAACCCTGTTAAGAGTTATGGAAGACAGAAGGACCCACTGCCCAAACAGCTTCAGGGTAAGATCACTGAACACACTATCCAAATAATCTTTGTATTACTCAATAGAATAATATGTTACCTCTTCTCTGACTATGCCAAACAACACTCACTATTACACCAGATCTCAATTTTAGATCTATGTACTTTGCATGTCTTCCTTCACAATTCGCTTTCACATTTAGCTCTTTTCTTCACTTCAGATTCATACACTACCATCCTCTTCTACATAACAACAAGGAAACACATTCCTTCTTTTATACCACACTCAAATAATTACAAATGAGTTGGCATACAATTACAAAATAAAATTTTCCACTTGCTACATCAAATTTACACAAAACTGTCATCTTCCAAATACAATAAATCTTCATTCGTGCAACCTCAAATTTTGTGATGTCATCCACATCACTATCAATGTGTCTTCAAATTTCATTTAAACACATGAAACTAGATTCCATCCTGATTAGAATATATCATCCGATTTCCACAAACTACTACTCAAGAACACTGCCGAGATACTGCTTCCACCAAAATGCTCATAACTTCCATGAATAAAATAATTATTGTTTGTGCTCTTAGCCATAGACATATAACATATCAAAGAGTATACCCTCAATATCACATAGCTCCAACTACAATAACCCACATGCGCTAATTCAAACTCTGTCTACTTCTCTGCAAGTCTTCAGAAGATCATTGTGTTGACATCAATGACAATCATAGTCATGAATGCAACAACAACTGCTACAGAATGGCTGCCAAACATTTAGCATTCATTCCTAATAGGTTCCACATTAAATATTCATGGTACATTTTATGAATGGTTTATGTGATTGATTTGTTAACTATTAAAGTTTATTTACTATTGTCAGTAAATAACAAATTATGTTTAACTAAGATGTCACCGAGTTAATTAGAGAAAATATTATTAGGTATTCAGAATCAAGGATTACTAATTCACTCCCCCTCTCTATAATCGAACAATTGGTATTAGAGATAATTACTCCAAAGAGATAAGTTTGAAAGACTTGAGTAAAATATCCAAAGATATGTAAGAGAGAAGTATCTAAGTTGAACAAGGAAAGTTTCTCAATATGGAAAAGTAGGATGAGATTTTATCTATCTAGGATTGAAAAATCTTCACTCAATATTCTGGATAATGACTACACTCCATTGCCTTCCATAATTATGATAGTTGATCAGATGAGAGAAACAAAGGAACACAACGCGATTATTATAGATATTGCATCTTCTCTGACCGATGCCGAATTCATTGATGTTAAGGACTATGTTAACTCAAGAGAGATGTGGGATAGGATTACACTTATATATGGAGGAGATTAGCATTTAAAAAATTTGAAGGCTGATAGTCTTAGAGGAAAATATGATGAAATGAGAATTAAAGATGAAGATAACATTAGTCAATTTAGCTATAGAATCAAGGAAGTTGTAAGCGCCATTGGAGGTGTTCAAGGAACTTTAACCAATGAAGGAGTGGTAAGTTAAATTATGAGAACTCTTTATTCCAAGTATGCTATTAGAGTATCTGCTATTAAGGAATTGAGATACATACCAACTAATGTTTTTACTCTTGAAGCCTTAATTGGTAAACTGACTGCATTTGAGCTTAGCAATTATGCTAATAGTAGATACTGACCATTGAAACTACCTTCAAATAATTTGTGAGTATTGGAACTTCAAGAAGAGAAATAGAGAATCCCATTAATTCATATGGAAATAAATATGACAGTATCCTAACTAAAGAGAAATAATAAGAGGAATTGGAAGAACTGATGGCTAAAAGACTATCCAGAGGTAAAGGAAAGTACAAAGACAAATCAACCTTGAAATGTTTCAATTGTAATAAGATTGGTCATATTTCATCTAGATGTCCTGAAAATGATATGAATGATAATAATGACCAAAGACACTTGACCGAAATGAAATATTTAGAGATTTCAACGATAAAAGTAAAAAGTCTTTCTACCTAGCTGAGGAAGGTGTAACTGATGATGAATCTGATGATACAAAAGAAAGATATCAAGTTGTCTATGTTGTTGTAAAGGAAGAATCAGATGAAGAAAAATATGAAGATGAAAAAACACTTGTTTCTCATGTAAGTAAACCTGACCGATGGACTATTGATTGTGGATGTTCACATCATATGACTCATGATATTGATAAGTTTGAGAGCCTAGAAGAATATGATGGATGATTTGTCAGATTTGGAAATGATGCTCCATGTCCTATTAAAGGTAAAGGATCAATTATATTGAATGAAAAGATGAGATGTAATGATTCATATTGGGTTAAAGGACTAAACTATAATCTATTGAGTGTTGCACACATAAACAATACTAGCCATTGGTTGGAATTTTAGAATAGAAAGGTGAAGATTTATGGTACTTATGGAGATCTAATTGAAACTAGTGAACAGTCAAAATGTAGTTTATTTTATTTTGATACTACTGCAAAACGTTGTTTGTTTGTTAAAATTGAGGACATATGACTATGGCAAAAAAGATTTTGTCATCTAAATTTTTATAATATCACTAAAGTAAATAAGAAGAATAGAGTCAGAGGTCTATCAAAATTAATCAAACCCAATAAAGTGATGTGTAAGGAATGTTTTATTGGTAAGATGACCAAACCAAGTTTCTCAACAAAATATTATTCTACCAATCGTATTTAGGAATTAATTCATACTGACCTTTGTGGTCCTAGGAAGATACAAAGCTATTATGGATATCGATATTTCATTTTTTATTGATGAAAATTCAAGAGTGATTAATGTTATCTTTCTAAATGAAAAGTATGATGAATTCCAAATGTTTAAGTAGTATAAAGCTAGAGTTGAGAAGGAAACATGTAAACAACTAAAATGTTTAAGATTAGACAGAGGAGGTGAATTTATCTCTGATGAATTTACTATCTTATGCAATGAAAATGGAATCAAAAGACAAGTATCTTTACTAAGGACTCCATAATAAAATGGTATAGATGAGAGAAGGAATAGATCTATAGTTAACTGTGCTAGAACACTGTTAATTGACAAAAGGGTTGCACAAAATTTTTAGAGAGAAGCCATAAGTACTATGGTCTACACACTCAACTGAGTACAATTGAATAAAGGTGGCAATAAAATACCTTATGAACTCTGCTATGGTCACACACCGAATGCAAGTTACTTTAAATTTTTTGGAAGTAGGTGTTACATACTAAAAGATTCTATAAATGGAAAGTTTGACTCAAAAGGAGATGAAGATATATTCCTATGTTATTCATCAAAGAGAAAAATATATAAATGTTCGATCAAGGCTACTAACAAAATTGTTAAAAGTGCAAATGTGAGGATTCATGAATTTACAAAAAGGAATGAAGAGGATAGAAAAAAGGAACCCGAGGATTGAAATTTTTTTTTTAATGTACAGGAAGGTAATTCGGTTGATACAACTGACCTACAACAAGAAGGAACTGATGAGTAAGATGAGTCTCCTTTGAGAGATGAAAACACTGATGAACAATCTATTGAGCCTATATTAGAAAAATATTTGCGAAGACACCACTCACTAAGAAAAATAATTTAAGACAAGAATGCATGAGCCATGAAAATAACTATGTTGAAAGATAACACATATTTGATTTCTGTATATGTGCCAAGAGTAGTTAAGGATTTTCTACAAAATTAAGATTGGGCAAATGAAATGAAAGAGGAAATTGATCAGATTGAAAATAAAAACACTTGGTCACTATTACCGAGACCTAAGGATAAGAATGTGATAGGAAAAAAGTGGATTTTAAGAAATAAACTCAATGAAAAAGGTGATGTGATTAGAAATAAAGAAAGGTTAGTCTACAAAGTGTATGCACACTTGAAGAAGGTGTTGACTATGGTGAGACATTTTCCCCTATTTCTTGATTAGAGGGTGTAACAATATTACTTGCAAATGCTGACTATAAAGGATTTAAATATTATCAGATGGATGTTAAGTCTACATTTTAAAATGGAATTCTTGAAGAAGAAGTGCACATTGAACAACTTGAAGGATTTTTTAGAATTCTAACAAGGATATGGTCTACAAACTACACAAGGCACACTTTGTATTGAAGAAAGCACCCTGAGAATGGTATGAAAGACTACACTTATATTTAGTTAAGATTGGATTTGAAAGGAAAAGTGATAACAATAATTTTTATTTGAAATTTGATAGTAGAAATAAAATTCTGATTGTTGAGATATTGGTTGATGACATTATATTTGGAGGAAATGAGATAATGTTGAAATCATTTTTTGAAGAGATGAGAAAAGAATCAGAGATGTCTATAATTGGAGAGATTAAATTCTTTATCGGACTATAAATTCAAAAAGTTAAGGTTTGGATCTACATAACACAATCTAAGTATAACAAGGAGATTCAATATGGAAGAATCAAAACTCTTTGAAACACCAATGGCTACTAGTTGTAAATTGTCAAAGGAAGATGACACAAAGGAATTGAATGAGACACATTACTGATCCATGATCGATAAAGTATAGTATGTTTACACAGTAGGCATGATATTGTACATTCAATAGGTATTGTGGAAAGGTTTTCTATCAACCCAAAGGAGACACATATGTATGCAGTTAAAAGGATATTTAGATATTTGAAAGGGACAAATCATTTTAGTATATTGTACACAAAAGGAAGAGAGTTTGATCTCAAGGTATATACTGATGTTGATTGAGCTGGAAATATTGATGACAAAAAAAGAACAAGTTGTTGATATTTATTTTTAGGAGAAATATTAGTGACATGGTTAAGAAAGAAACAAATCATTATTTCACAATCTACTCCCAAAGATGAGTATTTTTTTGTAACCATGAACTATTCTAACATTGGGTGGATCAAACAATTACTTGAAGGTATACATGAAGAGATTACTGATCTAGTTACAATTTATTCTGATAATACCAGTGATATTAACATATCAAAGAATTTGATGATGCATTCAAAGAAAAAGCATATATCTATTAAGTATCATTACTTGAGAGAGAAAGTATAAGATAATCATGTGACATTAGAGTATGTAAATTCTAAAGAATACATAGCTGATATATTTACCAAACCACTACCGAAGGATTGTTTTTAGTATCTCTAAGGTAAGTTAGGGGTTCTTCCCCTATCCAATGTTCACTAAGACATGATGCATACTACATCAATTCAAGTATTCAATAGAATATGTATCTTGTGAGTTGATTCTTGTGTTCACTCTTTAGGTGAAGCCTGAAGTTGTGAAAAGAAGTTCATGAATGCAATGAGAGATCAATACATTTGAGGTATAATCTACTACTTGAGAAAATGTTTTAGGAGTTTATATGTCTATGGAATTATTTTCAAAGAGGGAAAATAAGTTAGTTGATTAGTAAGGGAGAATATTGTTGATGCACTGATTTCATAAAGGAGAATAAAAAATACCAGGAAACGTAGTTGTCAAAGAGGGATAATAAAATATTGTTAGTCATAAAGGAAAAGTGAAAGAGGGAGAATATGAATAAATAATTTATATCTTAGAGGGAGTACATGAATGATAGTGAAGTGTTACCATCATCAAGCGAATACTAAATATTGTTAGTGTTTCCATCAATGCCAAAGAGGGAGATTGTTACTATAACTAATAGTAATGATTGGAGATTGTTTAACTGATAGTGATGATGATGAAGACCGACCAAGATTAGATGAACAAAAGGTAGTAGGATGATTAGATCACTTATTATCTTGTCATTGATGTCAAGAAATTGATTTTTGGTTTATATTATGTTTACATATCATTTGGTATATGATATAAGATGAATAAGTTAAGAAGAAGAAGAAATGAGATGTTGTGAAGTTGTAGAACTTAAATGCACAATTGATATAGATCAAAAAATGCTACTGATTATGTTGATATAATTTTTTTCTACCTAACATATGATTATGTTAAGTCGGTAAAGTATGGTACTAAAGATGTGTCAATTTGGTATGGAAAATTGTTTTGGTTACTGAGAAGGAAAAGTCACTCAGTGAAGGTAAAGGAACTCAAGGCACCAAACATAAAGTTTTAGGCACCGATTCAAGTTAACATAAACTTAGAGTTATCCATTGAGAAAGGACCAAGAATTAAATACAAGGACTGGAATAAAATTTAGTGATTATCTATGATGATCCAGATGGTGATGATGGTAAGGAAAGTTAGTTAAAGAGATCTATGATCAGGAAAATTCATGACGATGATCTACAACTTAGATGTAAATGGTTAAAATAGAAGGAACATGTTTCAAGAAAGTTTAGATTCTGAGGTGAAAGTAAAATATGTTACTGAGATCCAGATTAAATGTATAAGTTTGTAAAATGAATTGTATGGCTAAGATTCATCAAAGGAAAATGTGATAGAGGAGATTAAGAGGAAAAATTTGTCTATATAAAGGATGGTTTGGTATGAAAAAATGGTTGGAAAATTGAAGAGTTGATAAGTCATTGCCTAATGCAATGAAGAAGGAACAAATAGATTCTAAGTCAAAAAAGAAAGATCTGATGAAGTGTTGAAGCTAGTGGAAAGTGAAGATAGAAGAGCACACAAAGGATTTGGTTATGAAAATATAGTTTCAAGTTTACATATCAATATATTTACTATTTCTTATTAGAATTTTTAACAGATAAATATCTTAACAAAGTACACCTAACAACATTACTGTAAAATCCCTGCAAAATATTAGATTCTAAAGAGTGATCAAAGTCCTTTTACCAAGCCACTCCTAACAAGGTGAAGATCCTAAAAAATCATAGGTAAATCCCTTGACCGGGTCACACGTAACAATGTGTATTGTAATCTTTAACTAGATTGGCTCTTCATCAGGTGTATTTCAGAAGAGTATTTTATTAGTGGGTGATAATTACCACAGTGGTAAATTTCCTAATGCTGGGTTTCCATGTTAAATATTGGTAATACATATGGTGAATGGTTTATGATTGATTTGTTAATTGTTAAATTTTATTTAATTTTATCAGAAAATAATGAATTGTGTTTAACTAATCTATCACCGAGTTAATTAGAGAAAATATTTCTAGGTATTTGGAATAAGCGATTACTGATTCACCCCCCTCTCTATAATCTCACATCAATGAGTTTGATTTAAAAGCAATAGTATTGAATTCTTAGAGCAATATCATAATTTGATTTAATGTGGAAAATATCTCCTACTTATCAATTGATGAACATAGGGGGATTTAGAGTGAATGGCTCATAAGGAACAATGCTTGGTAAATTTTTGCAAAATGAGATTGCAAGAAAAGATGGCTCAAGCTTTGACAAAACTCCATTGTTAAGTGCAATTGAGATGGAGTAGTACTTTGATATCTGTGACCTGCAACGAAGTCTCAATGCTTCACCTCTATGAGCATCACCTAGATGTAATGATTTTTAAGTGTTTTATTAATTCACATGAAAGATGGGTTCTTGCAAATAACTACTTATGAAACATTGATTAAAATGAGTTTGACTAAAAAATTATATAGTTGAATCTTTATAGAAATATCATAATTTGACTTGATATAGAAAATATGTCATACTTATCAATTCATGAGGTTAAGAGGCTTTCTAATGAATGGTTCACCAGGCATGAAAATTATTGGAGGTTTTGCAAATGGGTTTGTAATAAAAGTAGGCTTCACCTTGGAGGAAAATCCAAGGTTAACAACACTTGATATGGAGTAGTACTAGGATGGTTGACTTCTCAAGAAGTCTTGGTTCTTCACCTCTGTGAGAATTACCTAGATTCAATGAGTGATAATTTTTCCATTAATTTGCATGATATATGGGTTCTTTTGAGCCACTAGTCATGAAATATGGTTCAATGAGTTTGACTCAAGAAATAAAAACTTGAAGCTTGATACAATAATAAAAATTTTCTTGATGTGGAAAATATCTCATACTTATCAATTTATGAACTTAATTTTTTTATAGTGAATGGTTTATAAGGCACAACTCTTGTTGAAGGTTTTATATATGGAGTTCAAATAAAAAAGGGTTCAACCTTAGAGGCAAATATATTGTTAAGAATTATTGAGTTAGAGTCATACTGGGATGAGTGACCTATTGATAGGTGTCATTGATTCAACTTTGTGAGCATCATCTAGGTGAAATGAGCGTTAAGTTTTCCATAGATTCTCATGAGATGTGGGTTCTTGTGAACCACTACTAATGAAACATGGTTCGATGTGTTTGACTCAAAAAATACACACTTGAATCATGATAGAAATATCACAATTTGAATCAATGCAATAAAACAAAGAATAAGGTTACATCCAATTTTGGAACCTTTGCATTATGTCTACTATTCTACTTCATGTGTGAGATGCCCAATCACTGTCCATTTGTGTGATCTCATAAAAGACCATTTTCTCATCAAATTTTTGAATTCTTGAGGAAGTATGTTGGCACTAATGCTCAGGAAATAGAATTTACTTCATTTTTCTCTTAAATATATGATGCAAAATCCTAATATAATTCCTAAATTTGTAATTATGGGTATGTGCAGGATCATGGTATGGGGCAAAAAGTGGCAATGTGAAAAAGAAGTCCTGATTGATAAACTTTTTGAAAAAAAAACTATAACTTTCAAACAATATAACATTTTTTAAATCTGAAATATACATCACATTCTATGCTTCACCTAATACAATAATAATAAACAATTCTTTCAATTTGATGAAGTTTAGACTAAGTTAAGGTGGGTAGACACGAGAATTTTTATATTCAAGAAAATTTGTAGCAGAAAAATCATAATTAATTATTTACTTGGAAAAAAAATATAAAAAAGTATACATCACATATGGACATGAGTCTACTACTTTTATCTAGAATCTTAAAAAAATATTATCATTTCATTTTGTTTAATGTGGCTAGACATACACCTACTTGTTATCTTTATAGTCCTAATTGATAGACTTATTGAAAAATAGTTATAACTTTCAAAATGTATGACATTTTTTAAATCCAAAACATTTGTCACATTCTATGATTTTCCTACTACAAGAAAAATAAAATAAAATTTCAATTTGATAAAGTTTAGACTAAGTTAACATGGTCAGACATGAGAGTTTTTGTATTCTATAAAATTTGTAGAAGAAATGTCATAATTAATTATTTACTTAGAAAAAAATTACAAAACAAATATGTGTCACATCCGTACATGAGTCTACTACTTATATCTAGAATTTTGTAGAAGAAAATTATCATTTGATTGTGTTTAAGGTGGTCAGACATACACCTACTTATTTTTTTCTTGAAATTTTTGTACTACTACATTTAAATTTGAAATTTTCAACATATAGAATAATTAATTTTCAAAAAAGGCCTAGTATCTTAGAAACTAAATTCAATTTTCTAAAGATCCTCTTCTTACATATTTTTGATATAATATTTATAACTTGTTCAAATTTTTATGTCAACTTGCCTAAACCCAATTTTCTAAATTTTCATTGTCACTTAAGGGCCTAGTTTGGCATACCATGATCCTGCACATGCCCTTATAAAATATAGAGATGATATCACTTTCTTATTAATAAAAGATGAATTTATCATAAAATCTATTGTGATGAGGAATCAGTGGATACCTTAGGTAGGGTGTGAAGTTGCTAAAGAACTTGTAGAATGACTTAAAAAATTTCTTCAAAAGTCTAGTATAAATAACTTAGGAGAGTTTTGAGATAGAATAAAATTAGTCCAAAGAAATCTAGAAAGTGTGTATTTATAAGGAAATAAATAAGAAGGTCTAGAAAACTCTAATTTGGAGATCAAGGCAAAAGGAGGAATGGTAGAGGAAGAACTAGTAGTATTAGTGTAATTTAATATTCTTAATTACACTTTACTTAAGTTTACTTTTTACATAGTAGTTTTCATGTAGACACGTGGGAGCTTGCATTTCATTTTAGCTCATGGAGTAGGATAAATCCACTTGAGATAGAGTTAACATTTTTTATCTCATTCCACTTTATGTGCGTGATCCATATTTAGTGTTCTTATCACATTATAATCATCTCATTATTGCACATAGTTGCACACAATTTATTATACAATGGAGGATGATCCACCTTTGGTGGACATGTGATTCCACCTAGTGTGATTGGTAGGTTATCATTTACATATCTCAAAGTTATCATGTATTTCCTATATGTTTAGGCATACCTACATTATATTCATTCATTATTATTTGATCATTATTGAATCAATCAATGATTTTATCATTTTGTCTCTCCTATTTTTTCTATCACTTTAGCTTCTAGAACTTGGCAATTTCATTCTTTCCCTTACAAAAATCCTTAAATGGTATTAGAGCTTGATCCAAATTCTTACATGCCATTTGTGCACATAACTCATCCTTTTCTAGGAATAACACAAATTTACATATCTGTGAAGTCACATTTACGCCACAACAACACAATTAACATTTGGACCCAGTTGGCATCCACATTAGCATCCACTAACTTGCCATTTTTTCCACATTATCTAATTTACTATACTAAAATTTACAGTCGTTTGACCATCAAATATGGATGTTTCTCTTTTTACTACGATGACTATTTGATTATAAAATTTAATCACATGATATGCTAACATCATCTAAGATTTAGTTTTATACCCTTCACCATTTGCATTTTTTATTTTGTAAACTAACATTGGAGCCTACCTATATATTTATCAATTTGACTCCTCTTTCAGTGCACTTTTTTTTTTCAATTTCAGGTAGGATCTCCTACATTTTTCAATGGTGTAGTTTTTTTTATTATTGTTTTAAGTATTATGCATTAATTATAGATTTTAGTGACTATAACTATCGAATCCTTGATTTTGAAACTTCAAATGCTTCATTCAGGCTCATATTGACACATTTTTGAGTGCTATTTGTTTTCTAAAGTGCATTATTTTTTTTCTACTTATCAAATTTCTAATCAATTTGTAGCCATTGTGAGCGGACATAGCACTTTAAGCATTTGGTCTATTTTGTCATATGTTCGCAATTGTAACAAATTGGATCCTTGAGTGATCTTATGTCCTAATTTTTTGAGTTTTTTATAGCTTCGTATTTTTTATTGTAATCATCAAAATTAAAAGTCTACTCTAGCACATTTGGACAAGTGGAAATTTTGCATGCACTATATATAAATTGTCAAAATAGTCATTTTTCATTTTTATTTTCTTATTCTTTTTTTTTCTTGGGGGGCGGGTGGGGGGGGGGGGGTGGGGAGCATCTTTGATTGAGTGAAAGTTGGGGAGTGGCTTGAGAGGTTGTGAGAGGTTGTGACTATCTTTCTCCTATATTTTTAAAATTTTGCATCACCAGTTCTCCCAGATTTCCACTTGTGCATGTCAAATTGTACCTACCTGTGGAAACAACACTTCAGTATAACATTATTGGTTACCAAATAGGAAAATCTACAATAAAGGCAAGTATCATTAACTAGGCAATTTATTGCCTTCTAGTAGGTGTGAGTATGATATTCTCAGAAATAAATGAGATCAGTGGCAATGAAACACCTAAATGAAGGATTTGAAGGATGAAAGCTATGAAAAATGGATGTAAATTAAGCTATATTTTTTTTTCTATGCAATATGTATGAAAAACTATGCGAAATATTCTAAAAATAGATGAAAAATGAATTGAAATCTATTCTAGCAATGCTACGAATGATATGAAAATGAAAACAATGTTAGCAAGAATCTCAAAATTGCAATCTCACAATTTGTTAGATCGCGCGTGCAAGATTCTCCAAAGTCGCAGTCGTTTGTAAACGATTGAGCCTCATTTATATAGAAATCCAGGGTTTTTGAGATCTCATGAAAAAACAAAAATCTCTCCCTGATCAAATCAGATTGATTGTTGAGTTATCAGAAAATTAGAAATATTTAACTCACAAAATCATGCAAAATCAACTTTTTAACTCAAATTAGGAGTTCAGATCACTCAAATATGTTTTTTAACTCACAATCACATGCTGAGTCCAAAAAGTTAACAAATTGAGTTTTAATAGTTTATTTAAAGTTTAACTATTTTTCTAATTGTGGATGGATAATTATGAATTTATTTAATATTCCATGTGTTTAATTCTCAACATAACTAATTTTTTATTTAAAATCATTTATTTATGGGTTAATCAATTATTTAATAAAATTTAATCCCAAAACTATATCATTAAATTTGACAATTTGATTCAATGAATTAAATAAATAAATATTTAATCAATTATTTTTAGAAAATTGATTTATTGTCAAATAAAGATAATATTAATTAGGAATAAATTCAATTAAATCTAATTAAATAATTAAGTGGCAGAATTAAGTTCAATTAACTAAATATTTGACATATTCAATTAATTAACTTTAGGATAAATAAAATAATATAATTTATCAGCAAATAATATTTAACTAAAAATAATTAGGATAAATTAGGAATATTTAGGAATATTTCCTGATACAGAATTAAGATAAGATCGATTAGGGTTTCGATGATTCTATGGGCAGATGTGCCTTAGGATAGGACTTTAGAGTTGATTTCAATTGATTTGTTGATGTAGGAGGTCAATGGTCCTGAAGCCCATTTTTGGGATATTACATTTTGCCCCTCTTTGAATTACTATGTGAAGTGCAGTGGTTTAAAGATTAATCTATTTTTTATGATCTCCGAACTTAGTTATGTAGTGGATAAACTGATCTTGAAAGGTTAACCGATTCTAAGATGGAAACTGATCAAAAGTTTTGAAGGTACTGATTTAGGTCCTGATTGACTTGCAAATCTAGATGATGTTAACAATACCAATAATGAACCGTTGATTACGAAGAAGTGATACGACACTTGATTCTGAACCTTATGATTACAAGGAAGTGAATTCCCTCACTCCAAACTTGATTATCCAAAAGGAATCGAAAGGATGCCTAATCTGAACCCTTCAGTTACAAAGAATCAAGGAAATAAAACTAATGAACTAATGGTTACAAAGAGCTAATATAGTTCAGAAGATTAAGAGAACACTAGATTGATATGAATTTTGATGAATCCGATATGCCCCGAGCAATGTGCCCCAAGTGACGAGTACTTTGATGAATCAACAATGAGACGTGGTTGTTGTCTTGATTGCTAAAGGAAATCTGATTTGACATATTTGATAAATGATGTGTAATTCCATTCCCCCCTTCGAGATGAAAATTGAAATCTGAAAAGAAAGCCATCGTGAAATGATTAGAAGAAATGTAATCGATTGTAGAAGTGGTTGTACATGTTTGGGGACACATTTTGCATTGTTTACGGATCATGTTGACAAATTTTGACTAGGTTTGAGCATGTGTTGACCATGGCTGACCAAGGTGAAATTTGAAGAGTTTGATGTAAGATAATCAGTTAAGTTGAATACTAGATTTCTATGATGTTACGAAGGTCGATTATGCAAGTAGTCAGCTGTCCTAGGTCCAAAAATTTTAAATTGTGATTTTGATAAAGTAAATGAACTCAGACTTTGATTTTGATCCCAAAAATAGGTTCAAAATGTCAAAATTAGCCAGGGGTGCAATTTTCATGCAAAACGAAGCACTTTGAAAAATTAGGTCAAAACCTATATAAGGCCCAAAAGGGTCATTTTCAATTCATTTGAACCTTTTGACTTTCTAAACTTGTGCAGCCCTCTGAGAGCCAAAATGCAAGTTCTTGGATCATCTCATTGTTTTGAGTGCTCGCAATGATTTCAGAGACCTCGGTAGTATGGGAATCTGATAGGTGGACCTCTATGCCTCTTTGTGAATTCAATTTGATAGTTTTTCATGCTTTCTAGGATTTTTAGGATGAGTTTTTAATTTTTGAAAATTTTCTTTACGAGATGTTGTATGACAACCTATGAGGAGTCGTATGACATTACAAGTCCAAATAGAGAGTCGTCTCCATTATAGTAGCTTGTCGTATGGGAGACACCCATCTCTCGTACGATGTTTCGTCAAGTCCTTCAAGTGTCATGCGAGAACTTGTATAGTGTCGTGTACCCATGAAATGTCATATGGGTAGATGTATATTGTCGTACGATAATTGGCCCCAACCTAAATTGTCATATGGAAAATGAAGAGCATTTTTTAGGTCCTTAGGCCAAGTTTTCAAATTTTTTGATTTCATAGCTGAATTATATAGTCTTTAATGCACCTTCTGATATACTTATTTTCTCATTTTGTGTGCATATAGCCTTAGCTTTCAACAAATTTCTAAGATTCATCCCATTTTTGCATTGTTTAGGTCTTGTACCCAGATGTCCATGTTCATATTTTGCATCCTACGATAGAGAGACTCTACTTGGCCTTACCAGATCCCATGAGAGTGCACCTTGTAGCTTGTGGGTTTGAGTACCTTATTAATTTGATTGATATTCAGGTGAACCATGGTTTGGTCACTACATTAGTAGAGTGTTTTCATTCTGAGATGCAAACATTTCATCTTTTGACCGAGGAGATCACAGTTACGTCAGAGGTTGTTTATAGGATTCTTTGTATTCCATTCCATGGCCCTCATCCGGACTATATCAGTGCAGGTAACATAGGGTTACATGCATTTCATACCATGTTCAGCGTAGATGAGTAGATTGTGCAACAGAGCTCCTGGGAGGTTCTTGTACAATGTTATGGGAAGACTCATCATCTAGAGTGTATCATAGTAGGGATGATCGATGGGATCATCATGTATGACTATCAGCATAATGGTTTTATGATGGGTTGGGCTCTAATGGTTCACCAGTTGATGGCCTATCATGTAGAGTTTGGATGGGGTCAGTGTTTGCTAGCACACATGTTCTTAAAGATGCACGAGATCATCTACCATGAGGGGAAGATGTTTTCATGAGGAGCTCTTGTACTACAGATATGGGCATGGGAGCACATTCCCATTTGCAAACCCATTTTTGGTGATGAGAGGTAGCCTTAGGAGCCTTTCATCTATAGGTATTTTGGATTCCTTACACAGGTCCAAATGGGGCACACAGAGTACTAGTGTTGAGTGCTTGATGACATGATAGTGGTGACATGGAGGCCCTACTTATGCATCTAGGCATGGCGTACAACTTGTGCTAAGTTCAATTATTTTTGTCAGAGGAAGATATTGATGGGGTGGTCTACCACCATCCTAGAAAAATTCTTGATTACTCATGTTTGGAGATAGTATGGGCTTATTTAGGACAAAACATAGGAGTTCTCAGCATACGCACGATAGGTGTGAGAGCTTGGATTAGGATGGGCAACCAAATTATCTTTTGTAGTGTGTAGCCTTGAGTATAGCAGGCTTCAAAGTAGGGATTGGGACTACCGACCTTAGGTAGTCTATGCAGGTGTTTCTGATGGATATGTTGCATACCTTGTAGAGCCTCCTATAAGGCATTTCTCTAATCCTACAGAGCTCATCCTGATGATGGAGGATGTAGAGGATAGAGACAGAGGGAGGTCTAGATGCTGATCATGCATCCTAGACCACCAAGGCTGAGAGTGGTTGTTACTCCTTCAAGACCTTTTGGATAGATTAGACCACCACTCATACCATGAGAAACACCAACATCTAGACCAATAATTTTACAACATCAGTATAGTAGAGGTACGAGTGGGACACTGGGTAGAGTGATTAGCACTGTAGGTGCAAATGAGGTACTGGGGGCACACCAAGATGCACCCATGGAGGAGGCACATGATGCCCCATATTCTGACATAGGAGTTGAGGCTCGATGTCATAAGGCATGGACTAATATAGGTGCTGATTGAGAAGATGAGACTATGGAGGAGGGAGAGAAGGTGGCTGAGGTAGATACCTTAGGATATCATTAGGTGGGTATGTCACTAGCTCTGAGATCAGAGAGTGCGTAGATTATCATTGGAAGTAAAGTTGGGTGAGAGGGATAGCCAATTGAGTGACAGGGATGTTGAGGTCAGGTGGTTGCTGTTGGATACAATTGTCTAAAGGACATTGTTGGATTAGCTATGTGTTGTCTTTGATGTCATACAAATGTCATATCAATTATCATTCTTAGTATCTACCGAGTTTAGTTGGTCAGCTAAGCGGGTCTCAGTATCTATCGAGTTTAGTTAGTCAGCTAAGCGGTTCTCAGTATTTACCAAGTTCAATTGGTCAGCTAAGTGGTTCTTAGTATCTACCGAGCTTAGCCAGTCAGCTAGGCGGTTTTTAGTGTCTACCAAGTTCTCTTGGGTGTCTAAAGGAAACTTGACATGATAACAATGTTAACCGAGCCTCCTCAGTTATTGAAGGAAAATTAGTGGTTACCGAGCTCTCGAGCTCTCCAAAGGATGTTGCAGAATTTGCTGTGGTTACCGAGTTCTCTCGGTCACCGAAGGAAATCTTTTCGGGATTAATGTTTACCAAGAAAGGTCATCCCTTTCAAAGAATTTTGTTATTACAATTTGTTTATCCCAGCCGACTATTATAATAATTATTAGTGCTGACTTGACAATCTAAATGATTATGAAATGGCATATATATATAGAAGGTCAAATGGTGAATAAAAGATATACAGCATGCAGAAATCATTTTGAAGAAAGGTGTGTGCGAATTTTGAAGGATGGTCAGATATCCTTGAGGAGTAGCAAAGATTTAATTGACCAGTAAGGATCTAGTGAAACAGAACAAAGATCTATATTCAGCAATTCAGTTGCAGGTTATTTCATTGTTACTCTCTAGCAATTGTAGCAGTGATATCAAAATCTCTTAACCGAGTTGGTTTAACAACCATTTTTTAAATCCTCTAACAAGGTAACAGTTCTATTGAATTGTTTCAAGACCTCTTACAAGGCCACTCCTAGTAGGGTGATTAAATCCTCTAACAAGGTCACACCTAACAGTGTGTTTTGTAACCTTTTACCGGGTTGGGTTCTAACTAGGCATCGCTTCAAAAGAGTGAAAAATAGTAACTAGTTACATTGGTGGTTTTTCCCATATTGGGTTTCCATGGTAAATCTGGTGTCTCTTGTGTTCATGTTATTTTCTTTATTCATGTAAGTTAATCAGTGATGAATGCTTAAGAACAATTTAATTATTACACATTTCAAGGATCAAGTTTTCAGCATTTCTCTTTATATTTACCAAGTGGCACAGTAAATAATTTGTTAAGATATTTTAGGGATCAGTGGTAATATTTTTTGGTTAACTGATTCACCCCCCATCTCAGTTACTACATCTATATTTCCAACAATTCATATCAGAGCTTTTGGTACTTGCAGGAAGGGTTTCAAGGACCTAAGCTAAAGATCAGGATGTCTTACAAAAGAGAAATTCCAAGGCTTAATAGAAATAACTTTTCAGCATGGCAAGGTCTCATGAGATTACATCTGGCTTCCATTGGTGAGTCAGGATGCAAATATATTGATCAAGAATATACAATTCCTACTAGCACGTTAACTGTTGAAGACATTGCAAAGAAGAAGAACCATAACACTATGATGATAGACATTGCATCAACTCTTAGCTATGAAGAATTTGATGAAATCAAAGACTACACAACTGCTCATGAAATGTGGAACAAGCTAAAGAAAATCTATGGTGGTGATGACAATGTGAAGAGAGCCAAAGCAGAGAGCCTAAGAGGACAGTTTGATCAAATGAAAATGAGAGAAGAAGAAAACATTGAAAAATATGTTGAAAGGATCAAGACAAGTGTTAGTGCAATCAGAGCTTCTGGAGGAAAAATTGATGATGAAACAGTTATAAGTAAGGTTCTTAGAACATTACTCCCTATTTATGCAATAAGAGTTTCTACTATTCAAGAAAGAAGATGTGAAGAAAATCACAATATAACTTTGGATGCCTTAGTTGGAAGATTGACAGCCTTTGGACTGGGTAACTATGACAACTATGTTCCAACTTCTAAAAATATTGAATCAGCTTTTGAGGCCAAACTTTCACTCAAGAAAGGGAAGAAAATCCAATCAGAAAGTGAAGAAGAATCAAAGGAAAGTTCTGATAGTGATCTTGAAGTTATTGAAGCATTACTTGCAAAGAAGTATTCAAGAGGCAGAGAAAAATACAGAGGTAAAACTCCTTTAATCTATTTTTCATGTGAAGAAATTGGTCATATTGCAGCTAGGTGTCCAAACAAGAAAAGAAAAGATGAGAAGAAAAATTACAAGTACAATGGCAAGAAAAATTTCAAATCATTCAAGGATAAAGGTAAGAAAACATGTTTCTTAGCTAAAGATTCAGATGATAGTGAAGAAGAAATTATTTTCATTGCTATAAAAGATAAATCTGATAATGATGAAGATGAGATGGCACTTATCTCTCATATAAGCAAGAATGATACATGGATTATAGACAGTGGATGTTCACATCATATGACTAGTGACAGGATGAAGTTTGAACACTTTGAAAACTTTGATGTTGGTAATGTAAGGTTTGGAAACAATGAGCCCTGTTGTATAAAAGGAAAGGGGTGAATTTCATTAACCAAAGGACTTATATGTGATAATGCATATTGGGTCAAAGGACTAAAGCACAATCTTCTAAGTGTAGCACAACTAATCAACATTGGATTCAAGGTTGAATTCATGAATGGCAAAGCAATACTACTGGATGACAAAGGAAAACTGATAGGATCAGGCAAACAAACCAAAGGTAACCTATTTTATCTTGATCTTGGTGATTACTCATGTTTTATTTCTCAAATTGAAGAAAGTTTGTTATGGCACAAAAGGTTATGTCATGTAAATTTTGACAACATGATGAAAATAAGCAAATTCAAGAAAGTAAGAGGTATTCCTACTTTGAAGAAACTTGATGTTGGTCTATGCAAGAATTGTCAAATTGGTAAAATGGGAAAGTCTAGTTTCAAAAGTAAAAACTATCAGTCTGAAGATATTTTGGAAATTGTGCATACTGATTTATGTGGACCTATTGGAATTGAGAGCTATACCGGAGAAAAATTCTTTATTCTCTTTGTTGATGATTATTCTAGAATGATGACTGTTATGTATTTAAGAGAAAAGTCTGAAGCATTTGAGAAGTTCAAATGGTATTTAGCAAGAGTAGAAAAGGAAACAGGAAAAAGAATAAAATGCTTGAGATCAGACAGAGGTGGTGAATTCATCTCCCATGAATTCAATAATTTCTACATTGAAAGAGGAATCAAAAGACGGGTATCAGCCTCGAGAACTCTTGAGCAGAATGGAATAGCTGAAAGAAGGAACAGATCTATCATGGACTATGCAAGGACTCTAATGATTGAAAAGAACATTGATATGAAATATTGGAAGGAAGCTATCAGCACTACAGTTCATACCTTGAACTGAGTACAGCTGAGAAAAGACACATTCAAGACTCCATATAAGCTATGGTATGGCTACAAACCAAATGCAAGTTACCTAAAAGTATTTGGTAGTAAATGTTACATCTTGAAAGAATCTAGAAAAGGAAAATTTGATGTAAAAAGTGATGAAGGAATATTTTTGGGATATTCTTGCAAAAGTAAGGCATATAGATGTCTAAATTTGTCTACTCACAAAATCATAGAAAGTGCACATGTGAGAATTGATGAGTTTGTAGAAAAGATTGAAGAAGAAAGAAAAAAGGAACCAGAGGACTACAAAAAATTTGTTTAGATTGAAACTGATACATTGCTAGACACATGTAAGGAGACTACATCTACCGAGCCTAGTACAGTAATCGAGTCACAAGAAGTGTAATACCTCTCCTATGGTGATACTTAGATTTTTCTGATTTCGACATTTTATTATTATTATGGTCAAGACTATACATTTACATTTATGTTTTGTGGATGATGACATGATGAATATGCTCATTTATGGTTAGTAATTACATGTTTATGAGATTAGAACATTATCTATTTTTATATGGATCTAACCCAATTATTTGAATCTAACCACTATCATGATGTTTTATGTTTCATGGATGTGTCTGATGTGTTTTTCATGACTCCAGGATGAAGTCGTAGTTACTCACTTAGTTGAGGTCCACACGATGTATCGATCCTGGTCATCTGCTTGCATATATCTAATTTGTATCTCCATATGTATATATATGTATCTCTTCTTGGTGATGCAGGATTGCAGGTACCGGGTGTCGTCTACACCTAGCTTCACAGGTCTGAGCGATCCCTCAAAATCCTCGATCGTTGTTGTTGTTACGGAGGTATCACCAGGTCCACAGGAAGAAACTTCACCTTTGATCCTTTTATCCTTAGGTGGGAAGTGTCGAGTCAGTCTCTTGTGTGAATGTCTTATGTGGTTTTGTAATTGATGGAACTGTGGATCTTGTAGCTAGTTCTTGCCTTCATGATATGTTCAATTCTATTAGTAGATCATGGATGTAGATTATTGTTCATTTGAGGGTATGATTTAGTAGCATATCTCATTAGGAGTGATTTTTGAGTGCAATTAAATCATGTGGTTTTAATACCCATGATAAGGATTAATTTTATGGTATTTTAATGTCTAAGGAAATATTAATAATAAGAGGTTTTAAATAATAATAGTGGTAAAATTCTAACCTATGTTAGTGGCTACTTAATATATGCATATATATTTTAGAATGGGGATTAAGGTATGAATAAACAATATAGTTTATAATAATGTTATTCTAATGTTTAACATTAATAATAATGTACCTTATTTATGGTATTATTTTATAATACTAATAATGACAAAGAGTCTATAGCAATAAAAATAATAATATGTTTTATAATAACAATATTATGCTTGTAATAATATTTATTATAATAATAATATATGTACACATAGGCATATGGGTGCACACATATGCATATGCATACATATATTTATATATAATTATTACCATGTAATCATTTATTATATTAATAAATAATTAGATCAATTAGCGGTATGCTAAATAGGATTATCCTATTACCATAGTTAAATAATTTAATAAATTGTTTTAAGATTATAATACTTATTTTAATATCCTTAAATTTAAGGACTTAGATTATAGTTTATTTATTCCTTTACGGGAATGAGTTTTCAAAACCATCTCTTTAACGGATGGATAGTTGAGATGGTTGCACCAGTTGGATTACCTGTGCAACCACCTCCTCCATCCTATTTACAGGAAAGATTTCCTGTGTAAAAGAGAGTTGGGAGAAGAGGATTAGTATTATCATTGTAGAAAATTTATCCTGTGAGTTTGGCATTTGGATTGTTACGGGTAGAGGCTGGAAGATTGCGAGCAAAGGGATTCAAAGGAGTGTTGGAAGCATTGGAGAGGGTTTGATCTTCCTTCTTCTCCAACTGGTCTTCACAGGACTCCAGGTTGGAATCCATCCTGAGAAGTAGATTTATCTTGTAGAATGAAAGTGAAACCTAGATTTCTGGAAAAGTTTCTGTATATTGTGCTATGGTTGCAAAATATATATATATATATATATATATATATATATATATATATATATATATATATATATATATATATATATATATATATATATATATATATATATATATATATATATATATATATATATGTTTTATTTTCTATGTATTTGAAATGTGTTTGTGGAAAGTTATTTTACGAATGTCTGTATGTTCACTGTGGTGAAACCTCCCTGGTAGGGTAGAAGTGTTTTGATCTGGTAGGGTAGTGTATTTTACGGTCACTGGATGTATTATGAACGCTTCCAGAGTTTAGAACTTTTGTTGCAACCTTACTGTTTCATGTCCATATATGTGCCACCCTTTCTTTTCCCAGATCTAGAATATATTTGTTAGATAGGTAGGGAGGATTGATGGGCCGTTTCTAAAGGGAAACTGGGATATCTCAAATGGGTCGTGCTCATATTAGACAACCTTAGTCCCCATAACACCCAGTTTTACCCGCAAGACAAAGTTGACAGTCGTTCTCTGCAGTTCCAGTCGGCTCAGTGTGTTAACCGAGTAAGGTCGGTAATGTGTTTACCGAGTTAGGTCGGCTCAATGTTAACCAAGTTAGGTTGGTGATGTGTGAACTGAGTTAGGTCGGTAATGTGATAACCGAGTAAGGTCGGTAATGTGTGAACCGAGTGAGGTCGGTAAAGTGTCAACCGAGCTAGGTCGGTAGTGTGTTAACCAAGCTAGGTCGGTAGTGTGCTAACCGAGGAAAATAGGATTCAGACTTTATACAATTAATTTCTTATACTTTAAGTTATACTTGTATAAAGGGATTAGGTACCCTTTGAATCCATTGGAATAGGTTTCAGGTTCCTAGGAGTTAAGTTGTAACTTTTAAATTTCAGATTTTTAATTAAATCAGACTTAGTCAATTTTCAGGATTAGCCAGGTTTTAGGTTTAGAAAGTAATTTTGTTTAAACCTGAAGATTGTTCATTCCTTGTTTAGTGGAGATTATTTTCAGTACATTTAGATGTCTTTATTGAGATAGAATGTTTGTAAGGAGCAGTTTAGGGTTTAGAGTCAAGACTATCTAAACATTCTTAACATACCTAATTTCTCTAAACATACATAACTATCCTATTATTTTCAACTCTTGGTAGTAGTTCTCAAATGTGTTTGAAATATACTTTTTCTATGTGTATGATGTAATTGTGATGTATGGGTTGAGGGTAGAAAACCTAACGACACCTAGTGAGTGGCTCTCAGTGCGGGGCCGGGGCCCTAAAGTGGCTAGAACCAGGATAACTGACTGAAGAGTTATTTAACAAGTGGAAATTTAATTAAACTGATGGGAATGGGTTTAAACATTAAAAAAGATTAAATGTGCCTCGCCCATGCCATTAGTGCTAGTAAAGGATATGGATGGGAGTGGGAGAAGGTACCTATGCGTAGGTACGATCGAATGGCACTTGTTTGTACGAAAGGCATTCGATCCCGTATGTGCCTACTTGGGGGCCGGGGCCCAGAGTGGCTAGTACCAGGACAACCCAAGGGGTGAGGGCTATGCGATGACACTCACTTAGGTTGTTTCTTAAAGTTTCTACCCAAGCCTTAGAACCTTTTGGGAAAGATCTATACTTTGACTGTCTTTTCATTTGCTATTTTGGGAAAGATTACCCAACCCTAGGTTTGGCCTAGCTATTCCTTCTTTGTGGACCTTGGTGTTTATCTCCTAGCATGGGGGAGTGGGCCTTATAGGTACCCACGTGGTTGGGTGGTAAACATTTTTATCAAGGTGTCTTTTGCAGATACATGCTTGAAGATTCATGCTTGCTTATGTACCAGATTGGAAGAACGAAGGCCTTGTGATTATATTTCATGATGCATAATCTTGTTACCTTTTATGAGGAGTTGAATGCAATGTAATCAATGATGTATTTCAAAATGATGTAATTGGAATGGGTAGACTTAGGAAGAAGGGAAAAGGGAAATGTGAACTTTATGTTTAAGATGTATGTTGGAAAGAAAAAGGATTTTGTAACATTTCAAATTATGTAACATGCTTTCATTATTGTTGTTTAAGTGAAGCTATTGAAAAACCAAATGGAGTATATTTTAATGTATCAAATGAGTTGGATAAATTTTATAAGTTACATTGTTCATAAATGATACTTAGGAATATAGATGATTCTTAAATGGAAAGTTGAAATGAAAATATTTTGTATTTCTTAAGATATGATGCAGTTTACTTTGAGAATTAAATCTTGTTGTTAGTTACTTAATGGATTTGAATGAATCATGCGTTTAAAATGAAAAGGGAACCTTGGAAGGAATCTAAGTTAAAGTTTTGATTACATAATTCTTTTTAAAGTTCAAAATTTTTCCATAAATTATTACTTAGGTTTTCTTTAACAAAGAGAATCTTTGTTCTCTTCCCCGTTTCCCTTGCGGGGCATGACAAGAAGAAGTTCTAACCGAGTCACAAAGTACTGAGTCTCAGTCTAAAGCTACCGAGCAAGTATCTACCAAGCCCGAGCAATCTGAACCTAAAGATGAAGAAGATGACAATGTAACTCATTCAGGAAGCAAGGAACCTATATTAGCCAAGTACGTCAGAAAGCATCATAAACTAGATTAGATTATTGGAAATAAATTAGATGGTACTATGACAAGAAGTAAACTAAAAGGTACATGTTTATTTGCTGATTTTGAACCTAAAAATGTCAAAGATGCATTAGAAAATGAAAGTTGGATTGAGGCTATGAATGAAGAAATAGAGAAAATAGAGAAAAATAAGACATGGACTCTTCTACCTAGACCTAAAGATAAAAATGTAATTGGGAAAAAATGGGCATTTAGAAATAAGTTGAATGAAGATGGTCAAGTATCAAGAAACAAAGCAAGATTGGTATGTAAAGGATATTCTCAAGAAGAAGGAATAGATTATGGAGAGACTTTTTATCCTGTTGCAAGATTAGAAGGTGTGAGGACTTTACTTGCATATGCAGCACATAAAGGATTTAAGGTATATCAGATGGATATCAAATCTTCTTTTCTCAATGGTATTCTTGAGGAAGAAGTCTACATTGAGCAACCTGAAGGTTTTATTGATCCAGACAAAAGAGATATGGTCTGCAAATTATACAAAGCATTGTATGGTCTGAAACAAGCTCCTAGAGCATGGTATGAAAGATTACATAACTATCTTACTTAGATTAATTTCAAAAGGGCTAATGACAAAAACAATTTATACATCAAAGAAGGATCAGATAACAAAATTGTTTTGGCAGAAATATTTGTGGATGATACTATGTTTATAGGAAATGATGATCAGTGCAAAGAATTTTTAGAACTTATGAACAAAGAATTTGAAATGTCTATGTTTGGTCAGATAAAATTCTTTGTTGGACTTCAGATTCAGCAGAACAAAAATGGTATCTACATTACTCAGTCTAAATATGTCAGGGAAATACTTAATAAATTTG